>VYZU01004556.1:0-17775 GCA_013401355.1 Ceyx cyanopectus
CGGCGGCGGGGCCGCGGCGGGGGACGGCCGGTGCAGGATGACAGCGGGAGCTCCAGGTAAGGCCGGGCTCCGCTACGCCGCCTCGCCTGGCAGCGGCGGGCCGCCAGCGGCCTTGCGGGGCTTCTCCCGCGGCCGCCTTGTGCGGCGAGGGGAGCGGGGAGAAAGGAGGAGGAGGGAGGCGGCGGCGGCGGCGGCGGCGGGGGGATACCGCGCGGGGAGGGCCGGGCTGCTCCGGTTGCCGGCGTTGTCCGCGGTTCTCTCCCGGCGAGTGACACCTGTGTTAGCGGGCGGCTTGCGCGTTGGTCTGGCGATGGAGAGCGGTGTCCTGCTCCCGGGAGGCAGCGCCCGGCCGCGGAGCCTCTGCCGGCACCCAACTTGTGTCGTCACCGGCCACAGCGGCTGCAGCTCTGCCTCTGCCGGGGCCGCTCCGCTCCCGCCGCTCCACAACGCGGTCCCTGGGCTGTGCTGCGGAGGAGAGACTCGGCGCTATAAATAACTCTGCCTCTGCCTTTTTCATTCTTTATTTCTTTTTTTTTTTTTTGTAAATACCCTTTCTTGGCAACGCGCAGCCGCTTGACCCCTTTCCAAACGCCCGCTAAGTTTGGGCTGGGATCCGCGGGGGGCAGGAGGGGTGGGTGGGCGCTCCCCGCACATGCCCGGTGCTGCTGATGCCCCGGAGAAGCGGCTCCCCGAGCGGGGCTGGCCCTTTGTCCCACACCGTGCCCCAGGCAGCCGGGGAAGCCCCCCCAGCCCCGCCTGCCCCCGCCGGTGGGGGTGAGCCCGGCACCGCTACCCCCTTTCTGGGCACTTTTCAGCTCCCGTTTTCGGCGGTGCCAGCAACCAGCCGTGTGGGGAGCACCGGGGTGTCTGGTGCAGGAGGCTGAGGGCGTTCGGCCGGGAAGAGCCGCTGGCTCCGGAGCGAGCAGCGTCTGGGAGCAGCCGAGGCCTGCGCTGGGGAGAGCGGGGCTGTTTCTGGCCGTGCAGCCCCCAAGGGTGTCGGGGGGTCGGGTTTTGTCTCTCCCCCCGCGGCTCCGTTTGCTGGGGAGGGCCCAAGGCGCGGCGGGAACGATCCCCGGCATCTCCGCGGGGAGAGCTCGGCAGCCGCCCCAAGGGCTCCGTTCCCCCGAGGCCCCACCTGCACCAGCCGAGGCCGGGCGAAGATGTCGGGAGAGGGGAGCCCGCTGTTTGTTTTCCTTGGGCACGGTCAGCAGAGGGAGGCCGGAGATCCCGGTGGGCTTCGCTGAGAGGCTGGAATCGCCTCAGAGCGGGGAGGAGGAGGAGGCGGGCGGGAGGCCGCAGGGCCGGGGCCAGGCTGCTACCTGCCTGAGGGGGAGAGGGAAGGAAAGGCTGCGGCTGGAGAGGGAGGATGGTGAGATCAGATGAGATCTTCTCCCCTGGCTCCTCCTCTCGGGTGAATCCACCTTCTCCGTGGCTGTCGGGCGGGAGGAGGGGGCCGAGGACAGCTGCGAGGGGCAGGAGCGGCCCGAGGGAGGCAGCGGGAGGACGAGCCCGAGGGGATCGCGGTGTCCCCCGAGCAGGAGCTGGTGGCAGGCAGGGGCAGCCCGGCCGGGCAGAGGTGGCTCTGGGCATTTTGAAGCACTTTTGCCCCATCGCTGGGGCGCTTGACTGCGGAGGGCAGGGTGTTCAGACGCAGGGTACTCAGTGGTGTGAGCCTAGACAGTCAGTCAGGAATCAGGGCCTGGACACAGGCTGGTGGGTTGTTGGAGGCCAGGCAGTGAAGGTTGCCATGAGAGGTGCTGTGCACGGAGGGGAAAGTTGCCCTGAGCCTGGGTTTGTGTGCTGAGCTCAGGGCTGGCAGGGCCAGCAGTGATTGCAGTGCAGTGGCTGGGCTGCCCTCCTGAGCGTGGGGCTGGGCACAGGCACTGGTGGCAGGCTGGGGGCTGGTTTCAGGGGTGGGGGGCTGCTTCTGGGCCATGCAGAGTTTGTGCTCTGAACTGGGACTGCACGAGTGGCCTCTCTTCACTGAGGGGCTCTGCATCACTAAAACTAAGTCTTGGTAGCTCCAGTGAGCCCTGAGGTAGCTCCTGTTACAGGATTGAGTTTCCAGCCTCATAGGCCACCACTCACAGCAATGCCCAGGGTGAAGTGCTTTGGTTGTCACAGACCCTGTGCTCAGGTCTCGTTCACCCAAGGGCTTCAGCAGGAGAGTGCCAGCTTCTTGTAGGGAGTGTCTGGTGGGCCCTTTGTGCCCTCTAAACTCCAAAGCCCAGTGAGAGTCTAGAGGGTTCCTGCAGAAGTTGGTGTTTTGCTGTTGGCTGCAGTGCAGGACCTCTCCTCTCCAGGCCATTTCTGTGTAAGGTTCTGACCAAAACTCAGTAATGATAATCATGTGGTAGTTGGACTCCAAGTTGTGTGTCTCAAGCTAGGTCACAAGGTCTGGAAAGATGAAACTTGGCAGGAGAGGTCATCTTCCTCCACTCCCTGTACTTCTTTGCAACTTTTGTGCATATGGTTACAGGGGTAGGTGAGACAAATCCAGCTCTGCAACTTACTGTTCACCAGAACAATCCCAGCTCCTGTGTAGCCTTCTCCTGGCCTTGCTGTTCCCAGAGGTAAGCTGGTTAGTGCTGATAGTCCCCTCTCAGCTCCTGTTCTCTCTGCCTGGAAGCTTTCTCCTCTTTTTCTTCTAATGCTGTAATTGTGACTGGATTCCTGGAGCTGCCAGTGTTCTGGGCTCAAAACCAGCCTGAGAGCTGGAGGTCCTTCAGATCTGCCTTCAGCTCCTCCATCATTTCAGCCATGTCTGCACACAACTGGTCACAGGGGAGATGTTGCCAGATTTGGCTTCTGCTTGGACTCCTGTGACTTTGGAACGTTGCTGCTGCCGTGGGTTTGTGCCTAGCTGGTTTGAGTGCTGGGCCTTGCTGTGCCTCACAGCAGGCAGGCTTGAGCCCACTGCCATCTTCCTCTTCATTACCTGCCTCAGCTCCTGCAACAGGTGCTGGGAGCTTTTCTCCCAGGAATTTAATGGGCTGGGGCAGCAGAATGAAGTGGGTGGAAAGGGGAGAGAGAAACATGAAATCAGTTTCACCTGCAGAAATAAACCATTCTGTTCAGCAGTACTTGTTTGCATTTAGCCGGTGTTTTCCTCCTGCAGTTCTATTTTGCCTTTTACCTTTCAGATGCAAATAGTTGGGATTACATCTGTGTTTTCTGATTCTTCTGTGTTTACTTTGATTTGCCTGGTACTTGAAGACTGGCATGAGGCCAGGTGGTAATTGGTGGGTTTCATCAGGCCTGGGTCAGCACAGGTGGAGCTGCTGATGTGGGTGTCTCGTTTCAGAGCTGCTGTGGCTGGTGGTGTCTCCTGCTGCTGAGCAGGAATTCTGTAATGGAGACACAAGACAGAGTTATCTGTGGTTTGCTGGTGGCTTGTCACAGTGCTCTGAGTTTGGGAGATCTTTTCCAGGTGAGCATCAGCAGCTCTGGCTTGTGTGCAGCTGGCAGAAGACACAGGGTGTGCTCTGCTGGGGATGGCAAAGGGACTTGGCATTTGGCACCTTCAGTTGCAGGTGCAGTTTAGCTCTGGCAGTGCCCTGTGGGTGAGTTGGCTGCAAGGGGGACCTCACCTCCTTAACCAAGTGGTGTAGGATGTGGCAGGTGAGAACCCCTGTGCTGGGCAAGCAGTGTGACATCCACCCATCAGTCCTGTTGACTGTCACCAAAAAAGCCTGTGATCTTGATGTGGTTTTGTGTCCCTGATGCCCAGGCTTGTGTCCTCTTCTAGAGGCAGATTCAGGAATGATGTTGCTCTCAAACCAGGAGCTGCTCTTGCTCAGCTGAGGAAGCTTTGCCATGACCATTGCTTAGCACAAGCAGGTGTTGCCTGTTGGTCTGTCTTGCTCTAGTGACTTAGCACATCTGTGTGCACTGAGTATTCAGGGTGAGGGAGTGCTGGTAGATGCTCAATAGGCTCATTTCCCAACACTCTATTTTATTGTCAGTTCTCAGCTAGTAAGAACTCCCCACCTGAAGCAGGGCTGCTGGTGCCCTGTAAACTCAGAGGCAGCAATGGGGGTCACACCATGAAAATCCTGGGCATTTGCTGAAACTGGTGTTCATGTTTCCTGCCCTCACAGGCATGAGGCTGTGGGCTTGGATTTGGGATGCTCTTGAAGTGTCCCCAGGAAAGCTGTCAAATGTGTGCGTGCAGAAATGGAGGCTTGGAAAAGGCCTTTAATNAGCAAGCCTAGCCAGCTCGGGTTGGCATCTTGGTTATGGCCCACAGCTCTGGTCTCTGTGAGCTGTGCCATGCTGTGACTCCCTTCCAGAGACTCTAGGAACTCAAGTTGGGAGGAGGTGAGTTTTCTAGCAAGAAAAAGCAGACAGAATTTGCTCCCTGCTTTGCTTCTTTTTGAGGAAGGACCTTGCACCTCGTGGGGTACATGGACCAGAGAGAGGTGGGATGTTTTGAAATGCCTAGAGTGGCATCTGGGGATGGTTCTGTTGTCTCATGGCTGCCCCACATCCTGCACCAAACCTTCCCTACATTCTCTTCTTCACTTTTTGCATGAGGGGAATGTAGAATTTTCTTTCTAGCAGCTTTAATGAATAATATTAAGAACATCAGAAGGAATAAGCTGGGAGTGAAGCCTTTTTTCTGCAGTATATTGACAGTTCATGCACAGAGATAGTGTCCTGGACCCTTCTTTTTGAAAGCTACAGTGGTATTGAAATGCTGGAACTCCCAGGACCATTGTGTGTTTCTGAAATAAAATGTCTCCAAAGCCATGTGAGATTAGGGAGCACTTCCCACAGCCATGATCCATAGTGCAGGTGCTGAGAACTGCTGAGCACCTTGCTCTTCATGGCATGCCAGTGGTCTGCAGACACTCTGGACACTTGGGGTGAATGACAGGCTTCTTTGTGGAATAAGGAAAAGCAATAGGAATGCTTCCAGAATATTCCTGCAGTTTGAGGTCCTCAGTGCATATTTCTGTTGTGAAGGTTGACAATAAATGGCTAAAGCCACCTGCAGAAGAAGCAGATGTGTGAAGGCAGGGCCTGACTGCTGCAGGGTGCTGGGTTGGCTCTGTCTGAGTTATCAGGGGTCCTGCTCTGGCAGGGGGTTGGAGCAGCTGATCCTTTGAGGTCCCTTCCAGCCCCTGACAGCCTGTGACTCAGTGTGATTCTGTGACTCATGTCAGACACGTTGGAAACACAAGGATGAAGTGAGACATCCAAGGTCATCAGTAGGGTGCTGCCAGACAATGGAAGGCACCAGTTAGAAGCAAACATGATGGGATTTTTGTGCCTGGAGCTCACTGTGGGGAACAGGCACCCCCACAGTACTTTGTCCTCATGTTCAGGTGGAACTTCTGTGTTCTGTTCGTGCTCCTTGCCCCTTGTGCTGGGCACCACTGACAGGAGTCTGGCCCCATCCTCTTGTTTCCAAAAGTCTCCTACTTATTGCTCAGCATTGCTCAGATCCCCTCAGTCTTCTCCAGCTGAACAGCCCCAGGACTCTCAGCCTTTGCTGGACACTCTCCAGTACTTAGTTCCTTGTCTCTCCTGAACTGGGGAGCCCAGAGCTGGACACAGTTCTCCAGCAGAGCAGAATAGAGGGGGCAGAGAACCACCCTCGACCTGCTGGTCACACTCTTGTCAGTGCACCAGGGGCCCATTGCTCATGGTGAACTTGCTACCCACAAGGACTCCCAGATCCTTCTTCACAGAGCTGCTTCCCAGCAGGTGAACCCCTCCCCTGTACTAGGGCCCGGGCTTGCTCCTTCCCAGCTGTGGACATGTTCTGGTTTCTGACAGTTCTGAGCAAAAAAGACCAGGTCACCCCCTGCTCAGCCACCTCTGCAGGCTGCTTGTGGCCACTGCACAGCACACAGCAGGGTTTGCCATGGAAGATGGAGGGACTCTTCCCTGGGGATTTAAAGGCTTCTCAGACACTTGGTGTTGTACATGTCTGGGAGGGGTGTCCTTGTGTGCAGATGTGTCATATGCAAATGTATTTGAAGTTGTCTTGTGTTTTGGCTGAATTTAGAAAAGGAGTGATTTGGAGAAAGAATCCTCCAGGAAATGTTGGTTTTGCAATCACCTCCTGACTGTGATTTGGGGGGGAGGAAGGAGTGGGAATGAGGGGGAGGTTCACGGAGGTTCTTCTTTTCTTCTAGTGTGTTGGGAAAACTCCAGCCAAGGCCCACATCCAGTCCAATGAATCACCCTCCCTTTCTGCCACCAGGCACTGGCAGCTCGAGCTGCAATGCAGTTCTGATGGATGGCTAATATTGCTTGATCAGTGGAGAAGAAAGGCTGCAGCAGACACATGATGTTGAGTTGGCTTTTGGGCTGGTGAGGAGATGCCATAGGCCCTTCTGGAGAGCCAGGAACGTGCTGCATGGTGTGTTCTGTGCTCTGGGCTGGGGGCTCTGCCACTGTTCACCTGCTGCAGAAAAGACCTTTCTCAGTGTGTAGAGAGCAGGGGGCACTGTGAGCTGGCACAGCACTGGGTGCTCAGCCAGGCTTTCCCTGCAAGAGTCTCCTTTGAGAGCAGCTCCAGTGGATTATTCCTGTTCTCAGATGAGTGACTGTTCCCGTGCTGACAAATAAAGCATTTTGGCCTTCTCATATTCCTGTGACAAAATGAAATCCACTTGTTTCCTAAAGCATCTGGTGCCAATTCAGACTTTCAGAGCTTTCTGTGTCTGCTGTAGGATTTCCACTGGGCTTGGAAAACTTACCAGGCAAGCTCAGCATTCACCACTGGAAGTATCTACAGTAACTGGAGGGCTTTCTTGTCCTGGAAACAGGACATGTAGCACTTGCCCTTGGCAGGCTGAGACTTGCCAAATGCCTTTTATTTCCTGTTGGAAGCTTGCTTGGAGATGGAAGGAGGATATTACTTACACAAGTGCAGTATCTGTTGGTAAATACTGGCTTTAATAGCATATGCTTATCTTTAGCAGAAGAACAACAGTGAGAGAGGCATGTGAGCAGTGAAATAAGCACGTTGTGCCAGGGCAGAAGCATCAGTGTTCCTTTACAAGGTTTTAAATTATAAATACCATACCTATTATTTTCATAGCATTTGAGAATTCATTAGAAAGCAGTGCCTTTGAGGAACCTGCAGTCATAAATGTGATTAACTCAGCCTTGGAGCTTTAGTCATGGCCAAGGCTTCGCTAAATGCTGTCTGAACAGAGAAAACAAGCCTGGCCTCGAGTTACTATTTGATGGGATTGCTGCAGATACAGGCAGCGTGTTGCCTTCCTCCCCCCAGTTGTTCTGACAGGGAAGGAAACATTTAAATCAATCCAAGCACAAAGTCTTCACAGGGGCAGGTAAAATGGTTGGTTCTCTAGCATCCTGCACCTGGAAGAAGACACAGATGTGGCTGGTTTTGCTCTGTGTCTGTAGGGGGTGGAGGGGACTCTGGGATGTTGGAAGATGCAGACAGAGAAAGCAGAAGGACATCTTTCTGTGCAGCCTTAGCTGGACAGTGCTCCTGCTTGCTTGGTTCCTGGTGTCTGCCTGGAGAGAGATTCTGTCCAGGCCAGGTGGGCTGAAGTTTGCTCTTTCTCCAGTTCACTGGACAAGTGTTTGAGGTTTTCTTCAGCATAAAAGGACATAGTTTTACCCTGTTCTGGCAGGGAGCTGTTGTTTCTACTAGTCATGCTGTCATGTAAGTAACCTTTTTCTTTTCTGAACAAGGTCATTACATCATGACACAGTAATCCTCTGCCAGTGGGATAAACCATCCTCTATCTCTGTCTGCTGCTCTTATCTGTGTGTGTTCTTGCTTAAATTGTGCACGAGGGGGAGGAGAGATGAGGGGAGAGCAAAAGTTTTGATTCTGAACTGTAAAAAACTGTGTTTAGAGAGAATAATGCATGGGTTGTGAGATGCAAAGGGCTGTTGTGTCACAGAGCTACTGCTTTGATACTTTATCCACAAAGAGAAGCTCCAGAGTTTCAAGACAGAAGAGCCTTGGGGATGAAATTACACCTTTGCCAGGCTCTGACAGGTTAAACTTTACAGAGATGCAGGTAGCAAATTATCCACGGGCTGAATTGCAAAGGAGGGCTTTAAAAACCTGCTTGGGAGTTTTGACTGGTTAAAAATAGATAGTTCTTGCATCCCTCTTTTTGTACTTGGCTAAAATCAGCCTACAAAGGAAGGACAAGGTGATTATCTTGGTCTCAGCCCGGAAGAACCTGAGGGATGGAGCAGTGCCACTGGGTGGAATGGGTCAGCATGGGGCTGGCAGCAGGTCCCAGTCATCTTGCTGCCTGTGCCTTTGCCTGCCCATTAGACTGCATTGCCCCCTGCTTATTGCAGTTCCTGATTTGCCTTGGACGTGCCCCTGGACTTCTTCCCGAGTCCATTTACACCAGAGAGTGTCACTCTTGGCCAGCCTGGGCTGTGTGGTTCCCTTCTAAAGGGATTGGGTGACGTGGTTGCCTGGACAGCAGGGGCTGTGCTTGGTGACCCGTTGGGTCTCTCCCAGCCCCTGCTCCTATGTAACCCGAGGTGATGCCATCTAAACTGCATCAGGTTGCCAGTGATGTAATTTCAAACTGTCTGGCTTGAAAGCCAGTGCAGTCAGGGAGGCTGCAGGTGGGAAGGCAGGACTGGCTTTTATCCTGCCTGTTCTACCCAAATAGTAAGTAGCAGGCAGTCAGGGTTTGATTCCAGATGAAAGCAGCTAGCTGAGCAGAGAAAGGGCAGATGTGGTAGGGGTTGGTTCCATCTTTCACCTGCTCTGAGAGGAAATAGCCCATCCTGCTCTGCTGCAGATTAAGACAAATGACCCAAGTGGAGTCATCAGGTTGTGGTGTCTCCACAAACTGCTTGGAAGATGTCAGGCCCTCGCTGGGGGTGGATGTTCCAGTAGTAGATCTGTTGAAGAAACACATCTAGAATCCCATGGAGACTTCAGGGTTGCTGTTGGGCATTACAGCTGCTCAGGGCATTGCAGAGCTGCAGCATGTGCCCTCCAGGGACCCCTCAGGGTGTGCTGGGGTGGGTGCAGGTTGCACTGTGTCACTCTGTGGACCCCTCAGGGTGTGCTGGGGTGGGTACAGGTTGCACAGTGTGCCTGTACAGCTCTCAGCATCAAGTTGGCTCACCGTGCAAGCAGAGGAGCTCTGACTGGGCTGTGCCCATCTGTGGAGACTTCTCTGGGGCTGAGCATCCCAGTTCCAGTCAGAAGGGACACCAGTAACAGCCACTATATCCCCATGATTGTCCCTAACTTCTTATCTCCCCAAACCTGAGAGGAGTCTCATGGGCACTGTGGCTGGCAGCAGTGGCACCCGTGTCTCAGCTGTGCTGCCTGCTGCTGGGATGGGCCCAGTGGCAGTGTTTTAATGGAGGAGGCTCTTTTATTGTTGCCTGTTACTAGAAACACTCTAGTGAATGAGTCTGTGCTACTTCATTGGCATGATTGGTTTGCTTGCTGTTTAATGCCAGCAGAACCTTTTGACCCAGATTCCAGAGGGATGACTTGTCTTGCAGGAAAAGGATGGTCACAGCAGAACTTCCCAGCCATCACTTCTGCTCCCTTGGACTTTTCTAGCAGGCTGCATTCCAGAGCAGCATCGATTTGGATTTCTTTGTGTAACTTGTGATTTGCTGAGTTACAGCTGACAGCAGCTTTTCCCTGTCCTTAAGGGGTCATTCTGCATATGTGTGTGTGTTGGAAAGCTGCAGAATGACATCTTAAAAAGAAAATCTTTTACACACACTTAGCTGAGTGTGATACCTTCCCCTCTGTGCTTAGCTTTCAAGCCAAATGTCATAAACCCAACTTTCAGTGCTTTGATGTGGGCTCATCATTTTCTCATTGATGCTATTAATATTGCATGCCCACTTGCTCCGTGGTGGGTGTCAGCACTCCTTACCAGCAGCCATCTGTGAGAAGGGAGCTGCTTCCTGCTGTGGAGTGAAATTTAGGCCAGCTGTGGATGCTGGAACCACATCTTGGAGATGGTCCCTCCGGGTTTTCCTTCCCTGTGCTTTGCCTGAGACTCCACTGAGCAGAATTGGTGGTGCCCAGGATCCCTCAACCCACAGAGCTAGGTTTCTTTATTGATGTTGGATGGAAGGAGCCTGAGCTATCCCTGTGCCATGCTCATGCTGTTGGCATTCCAGAAAGCTGATACCCCTCAACTTACCCTTTCAGTGTAATTAACTAGGAAGCAGCTCCCACCAAATGATTTTCTTGTTCAGTTTGGGCACTGTTTGAAACCTGACTTCTCCTCCTTCACCTGCTCAGCACAAATGGTGCTCTGTGGGTCTGGTGGAAGAAGGGAAAATGCAGTTGCATTTGGGAGAAGCCAGTTTTCATGTTTTTTGTTTTTTGTTTTTTTTCTTGTGATGTTGGAACAATCTTACCACTCTGCCCTTTGTCTTTGATTCCTGGAAATAATAAAGGGGTTAGAATGGAGAGAGCAGGGGAAAGCAAACAAGCTCTAAGCAGCATCCCAGGTAAGCCTTAGATCCAGGGGATGTGTGTTTAGCCACATGTTGAATTGTTCAGCAGTCAGGCTTCTGGGATCTGGATGGATTTCCAGTCCTGTGTCAGAGCTCAGTGGTGAGATTACCTTCAGCAAAAAATAACCTGTCACTGCTGTTCTCTTAGTCTGTAGTAACTGTCTCACTGGGGATTTCATGTCACACCTGCTATCCCAGAGCCCTGTCCTGGTGAAATATAGCAGCCTTTGGCCAGATCCAGTGGTGGGGTCTGATGTCACATTTTCATTTAATTCACAGAATCTGAGCTTTATGGAATAGCTGTGTCTAATAACTGCATCAGTTCTCCTCTGGATGTGACACTAAACAGCATTTGCAATAGGAACAGGGTCTCAGGATTTCTGCTGGTTTCCAGCATGTGCTCATCCTTCCCACAGCTCCCTTTCAAAGTCCTTTCCCTCTCAGGTGTTCCTTTCTCAAGCAGAGTTCTTGGGACAGGTCTTTTGCAGGTGGCTGCAGGTGTGGGCCAGTCTCTCAGCAAAGAGCTTCTACCCTGGAGGTTCTTCCTTATAGACAGGCAAAAGAATTCTGGGTTCTGCTGTCCAAGCAGCCTTTAGAAGAAGGGAAACTTGTTTCAAAGAGGGCAAACAGACCTTCTGCAGAGACTTAGGAAGTGATTCATCTCCACTAACATAGTCTGCTTGTCAGACTGGGATCATATGTTACACTTCTTGGTATAACACCCCTGAATGTGAATGCAGGCACTCTCCCAGTCTGCAACAGCCACAGTCACATTGGCACTGGAAAGAGCTGCTGAAAGAGTATAAAGATCTACCTGTGTAATCATGGCTGAGTTGTGTCAGTACCTGAGCACTCACCTGCTGCTGAAAGCCCCAGCTGTCAGCTGCAGTGAAGCTCTGCTGAGCTGGGAATGCTGCAAGCCCAGAGCACTGGTGTAGAGTCTGCCTTGGTGGCTGGTCACATACTGGCCACGTGGAAATGTTGTGTGGGATCAGCAGACAGATGAGGTTAATGACTGACTGGGTTTGTGCTTTTCTTCCTTAACCATCAGTAGAACCAGTCAAAGGGGCAGAGAAACTTCCCTCTTCAGCTCACAAGTCATCAGAGATTTTTATTATCTGATACAAAACCTGTTTTAGACAGAGGAATGCAGTCCCAGATCCCTCAGCAGGTCCCAATTTTTCCATTGCAGATACCAGAACCCCTGGTTAACCCCCACTGTGGTGCTCTCTGGGCAGAGGCCAGGACCTGAAGGGGCTGTGGAAGCACCAGTAGCTTTGATCATACAAGTGGGTCCTTGCTATGGAAGGAGTTAACTTTGGCCAAAGGCCAGAGCTAATGTGCAGGAATATGTGCTCAATATGGCTAAGTAGCTCCTGCTTGGCAGATGAGTAGAAGGATTTGCTGTCTGCAGGGATGGTGAGACACGTGCAGGCAGAGCTGGCTTCTGGTGGGAGCTGAGCTGAGTGCTGCCTGCTGCCCACACCTCAGACAGGAGCTTCTCTGCTGCGTTACTTGGTCATGCTTTGCAAGAATTTATGGCTAAATGTTCAGCCCAGGAATTTAGTTTCCAGGCTAGTCCAGGAATAGCTGCAGGAAAGGCAGAGCTGCAGGTGTTGGCCTGGCAGGAGGAGCAGAGGTGCTGTGCAGGGAGCTCTGGGAGCAGCATTTCTTCCTGACCACAGAGCGGGACCAGCTTTGTTTTCCCAAAGCAAATGTAGAGCTTCTCGCTTCCTGTTTGTTGTCTCCTTCACAAAATCCTTGAATTCCTTATGGTGAAAAGCACTGGTGCCAAGTGAAACAAGGAGTGGTAGCTTGAAATGGAGTTTTCTGGGAGAAGCACAGAATGTTGTTCTCTTTTTGATGCTCCTCTTAATGCTGCATCTTAGATTTTCCTTGATGGTGTTTCTCATGGGCAGGCCTTTGAATTTGTCTGTAGAGGGTAGACAGGTGAAGAGCAGAGGTGTGTGACTCCTGGGGCAGCAGAACAAGTGCAGTGTCACCAGGGCACAAGGTGACACTGCAGCCAGTACTTCTCCCCTCTGACTCCATGGAAGTCAGTGTGAGCCAGCCACTCACCAAGGCACTTGCTGCAGGGAGGGGGCTGGATCCTGTGCCCACTGGAAGGGAGAAATTGGGTGCATCTCTCAGAACTGCAAGCACAGCTTTGATGCAGTGTAGACCAAGAAATGAAAGTAATCCATCCTGTCAGCTTGGGAGGAGGAAGCCCTTGGCTTGTCAGAAAGTGGCAGCAGCTTAACTGATTTGGTTAGAAATCACTGCTTCTTGTGTGGACACCCAGTGTAAATGTCCTGGTGCAAATTCCAGCCTTTGCTTTGATCCATGTTGTGCAATTGGGTTGTCAGACTGAGGAATGCTGGCTGCTGAAAGAGTTAGACCTGCTTTAAATGTATTGACATTGAAGTTTAGATTGGAACTGATCATTTTCTAAGGAGCCTGCTCAGTGACTTGGCATTGTGCTTTTGGATGAAGAAGCTGAAGGGAAGGCTGATGAGTTCCAGTAGATCCAAGTCCTGGTGGTCCTCTCCTCTGGTGGGAGTTACTCTTCTTAGAGCCAAGTTGCAAGAACGTGAGTTTTTGTCAGCTTTTGTTTGTGGGGTTGGGAAGTTAGCCCAGATCCCTTCCATGGCAGCAGATGCTGCATGCACACAGGCTTTAGTACAGACAGGGGGAACAGTAGCTCTTGGCAGGACTTCTTCAGACAGTCCCATGGGCAGAGTGATCTCACATGGTTACATTTGCATGTTGAGAGCATCTCCAGAGCTCTCTGAAAAGGTTTAAGGCCAAGATCATTGTTCACTTGTTGTCACTCACACCCTGTGCTTGGAAGAACTGGTCCCTGCTGAGCCCAGCATCACAGATTGGTAGGAAGGACAGATCCCAGCTGCCTGTGCAGGTCAGAGCCACAGTCATGATGGGAAATGGCAGGAGTACCTCACCTGATACCTTTTCCTAACACTCTCCAGCCATTAACCAGTTAATGATCTGCACAGAATCCCTGGGAGGCTGAGTGGAGATTCTAACCTCAGAGCTGATACCCTGGTCACTGTGTGTACACAGCTCCACTCAGGTAACTGGAACCTGAGCTCTTTCCCTCTCACAGGGACAGGTGGGAAATGGTTTTCTTCTGTACCTCCCTGGCACTGAGACCTTATAAAGCTTTGCAGAAAAGAGTGGGGGTGGAGGAAATGTCATTAAAAAGTTTTTCCAAAGGAGTGGAAAAACTGTTCTAGGGGAATCTGGATCCCCTGCCAGGATACCTGCTCTGAGTCCAGGTTGACCCTCCTGTTAACAGGCCCAAGTCTGCACTTGAGAGCTGCTCTCTGAGGGCATAAAAATACTGCTCCTTCTCTATTTCATCCAGATGAATCTTTCCAAAATAGTGACATATTCCCATGAAAATATTCTCTTTCAAGCTACTGACATGTAACTTGATGAAAAATTCATGACCAGCCCCAGCCAGAGACCTTGGCTGTTCCAGGAGCGTGGCCTGTGGCTGGGGGGTGGTGGAGTCCTGCAGCCAGGATCAGTCCCAGCTGGTCAGGGATTTGTTAAAGGCAGGGAATGAGGGAACTGAGGCACATGGTAATGATGCAATTGGCTGGAGTCCCTGTGAGCAGTCAGTTGCAGAGCAGAAGAGAACATCAGATTCCTGGCTCTTCCTCCTCTGCTTCTGCACAGGGAGGCAGGATGGGAAAGGTCCTTCTGATTTTTGGATCCCCTTCTGATTTTTGGATTCACTTGGGTACCAAGGCTGTATTTCTGAAGGAGCTTGGCTCTCCTTGAGAACAGCAGGAATGATGGGGATGTCAGTAGCAGAATGACTCAATTTTAGAAAGAAATGAGGCACCGAATGCTGTAGCTGAGGAGGGATCAGAGGCTGCAAACACACAGAGGGGTTGTGGGCAGTGCAGCCAGCAGGACAGTGGTCAGTGGTGTGATGTGTGCACCTGCTCCTGGAGCTGTGGGCACGGGTCTGAGGGGGTCAGAACACCCAGGGAACCACAGCAGGGAGTTGCACCTTCACAAGAGGCATGGTGGGTGAGACTCTGCTGCAAACCAGCTGATGACCCCGAGGGAGATAAAGCTGACTGTCCACAGACCTTCACCTGGTGGGGCTGTTCCAGAGGGTGGGCAGCTGCCCAGGGAGCAGCACACTAAGGAAAAGGTGCTTTTGCTGTCGTTGTCTTCAACAGGCAGTGCTCTCTGGGGCACAGGAGATGCTTTGTACAGTTGCATTCAGAACAGAGAGTGGATCCATCAGGTGCTGTGTGTGCAGGGGCAGGACGTAGCAGCTCTGGTTGTTTCTTGGCTGGAGAGCTTACAGCTGCTGGAGGTGAATGTTGGACAGCACGAGGAGGAGCTGGACTCTGGGGGTGTAGATCAGGCACAGGCACGTTTGTTAATTACATCTGTAGATTTATTAAGGCAATTTGGAGTGGTAATTTAATCTCTGTGCATTGATTTCCTCATTTGTATGCCTTTTACAGCCTGGTGCTCGCATCCTGGCTCGCTCAGGTGAGCTCCATGTGGCTTCTGACACCGAGGGTGAGCTTTGCCTGGCACAGGCTGTGCTCCTGAGTGTCTGGCTCTGGTGCTGTGTCTCATCTGGGCTGAAAGGCTGAGGTTTCTGGCAGTGGAGAGCTCAGGATTCTGGCCCTGCAGGGAGGTGTGTGATTGGTTGGAGAAGAATCCACTGAGCACTCCAGAAGTGTTTTGAGATGATCAGTTTGGGGGTGGGTGTGACTGAGTTTACCTCTATGGTGTCAAAGGCTTTAATTAATTGTAGATGCTGAAGAGCTTTGTAAGCCCAAGATAAAGGGCTCCTGGGATGCACAGAATGTTATCACTCTGGGTAGCTCCTGCTAGATAATGGCAGAAAAATATTTTGAAACACAGAGTAATACAGGCGTGATATCTGTGAAGTGCTGTGTGTATTTAGGAGCTCTGGCAGGCTAAATTGAATCTCGAGATGATAAAATAGTCCTAAACATGAGGTGATTGGCCACATCTTCTGTGGGAGGCTCAGTTCAAGTGTCCACAGCATTCAGCCCGGGTTAGCCTCGGGTCCGCACGGGCTGTGTCCCAGCGGGGCCGAGCAGTCAGTGCCCTGGCTGGGCTCCCAGAGGCAGGGCAGCAGATCCATCCACTGCTCTGCTCTCCCCCCGCGGTGGGAGGGCCCAGGGAAACCCGATCCAGCGCCGCTGGAGTCTGTTGGGTGGCTGGAGTGGGAATTGAATGAGGCTGTAAATGTGTTAAAGTCTTTGCTCTGTAGCTGTCGATGATGCTGATAAGCAGGATGGAATTGGAGATAAGAAGAGGAAAGAGCTGTGCTCCCTGCTCTGCTCTCTGCTTGCCCGTGGTACAAATGTCTGCATCTAGATTATTTTAGGTTTTGGTTGGTTTCCCTGTGGTATCATACTCTCTTTAATAAATAATTTGTGGTTCTTTGTGACAATTTTCTTCATTCCTGAAGAGAGGAGATCCAGTTTCATTTCCCTTCTGGCTTTGAGGTGTGTAGTTGCAAACAGCTTCTACCATCTCTTCTTAACATTTCCTGCTGTAACTTGGGAAATGTTTACTTAATGCAAGGTAAATATTTTCTCTTCTCTGGTACACCAAGGTTTTATTGTCTTACTTTGTTTCTAATGGCAAATGAAAACTGTCTAAGCGGCAAGAAGTGATTAATTCTTGGAAAAGAAGCTTCATCTCTTGCAAGTGGGAGGGTGTTTTTATTCAGATATAGGGGCTAAACAGGATGGGGGGTCACTGCCTCTTCATAGAGACCACTCCTGGGTTTCCCTCTGAAATTTCCCACAAGGGCAGAAGAAAAACCTGCACATTTACACTAGTAGTTCTGTGGCTACTTTTCTGCTGTAGCTTCCTCCTAGCCCAGCTCTGAGTGTCTCACCGAGAGCTGCCAAGCAGTGCCAGCAAAGACTGGGGCATAAGCAGGTGGGTTTCTTGCTGGAACTGGTTTCACTCAGGGAGTGGCTGGCAGTGGTGTGTTACCAGCAGAAGTTCTGAGCACATTGGTGGCTGTTTTATCATGACACGTGGTCTTGCAAAAAGAAGATGGCATTTTTTCCTTGTGATCTGGCCCATCAAGGAGCCAGTATTGCCTTCCTGAAATCCCTTGGAGTCTCCCATTAGAGTGAGGAAATAACACAGAGTGCTGCTCTGCTGTCTTCTCTGCCACTGAGCTGTGCACTGCCTTCTGCAGTTTCCAGTGAGCAGGCAGCTGTGCACTGATGCTCTCTGAACACCATGGCAGTCACCCCGTGCAGCTCCTCCAGGGGTTCTTTTCATGGCCTTCTCCTGCCTTGTGACCCAGACAGTGCTGGTGACTGGCAAGGCGTGGGTGGGAAAGTCCCATTCCAGGGAGTGTATCTGGGGGCTCCTCTTCTCTCTGGGAAGATGCACGTTGTGACCTGTGAGGCAGCTGCTCAATGGATGGGTCACTGGCTGTCCATCCTTGGGGTGTTCCCGAGGCATCTCTTGTTGCTGTGAGCTGCTGTGCAGGACTTTGGCACCTCAGGCCTGGGCAGGGAAAAGCAGGTGCCTGCCCCAGGCTCTGAAGCAGGGAGGAGCTGACTGAATCATGCTCTGAGCAGAGCTCCTTGTATAGCAGCTTCTCTGAGCAGCTGAAGATAGCAGGAATAAGCACTGGTCTTGGTCTCCAGTTCAGTAGCAGGCAGCTGGGGCTGTGCTGCCTGTGCCCAGCTCCTGGCCCTTGCTGGGAGGAGCAGCAGGCTCATGAGCAGCCCCTCAGCTGGGGTGGGACCTGCTGGCTCTGCTCCATGAGCAGACGTGCCTGTGCCTCATCCCACCCTCAGCTGCTGAGGACCTTTGAGCCCCAGGGTGGGATTCTTGGTCACTTAGCTGTCACAGATTATGGCCTCAGTGTTCCCAGATGTCAGTGTGGTGGGGCAGGGTCTGCAGAGCTCCTCCAGCTCAGCAGCTGCTCATCTCATCTTTTGCTCTAAGATTTCTCTAAAGGCTCATGGGTAAGGGCCAGGGGTTCACCTCACTAGGAACAGGGGGATTCTTAGATCCTGGTAAGTCTTTGTGGCCTGTGAGTATGGCTTTTAATTGCCTTGGAATATTCTATTGTCTTTTTTCCTTTTCTAGTTCTTTAATTGAAGCCTTTTGTCTTCTGAGGCTTTCTAGAGAGAAAAGGTGATACCAAAATAATAAATTAATATTATAAAAAATGTTTATTATTTCATGTTTTCTGCTAAGCAGTGGTTCCTTCTGGCTCTCAGCTTCTGTCAAGCAAAAGTGCCA
>VYZU01004561.1:0-24293 GCA_013401355.1 Ceyx cyanopectus
CCCTCCTCCACAGCCTCCCTTTCCAGCACGTTCACTCTATTTTCTTAACGAAATGTCACTCCTTGGCTTCTTGGGAGAGTAAAACCCATGAAGGCAATAAAAGTAGTTTATGCAGACACACGGCCTGGCCTCACACACTGCCTGAGAGCGGCTTTAAACGGGGCTTATTTCATCAGCTGCTGAAGTATCCCAAACTAGCACTAAGAGGACAAGGTGGGATGGTTACTGTTTTATTTTCCAAGGTGTTTGGGAAGGCAGAGGAAGCTGTTAGAGATCCTTGAGAACAAGTGGAAAGCAGAGCTGAGGCCACACTGAATGGTGGGCTCTGCAGGTCTGGAACACCTTCCTGGCTGTGTTTTTAAGACAGTGAAGTTATTCCTCTTTTTTTTTTTTTTTTTTTTTTTCCCTAGTCTAAACAGGGATAGAACAGTTCTGGTGACTTTGGGGGCCTACAGGAAGGCTGGAGAGGAGCTGCTTACAATGGTGTCTAGTGAAAGGACAGGAGGTAATGGGTTTAAAGTAGAGTAGATTTAGACTGGATATCGGAAGAAGGTCTTTACCTTGAGGGTGGTAGAGCAGTGGAATAGGCTCCCCAGGGAGGTGGTTAAGGCCCCATCCCTGAAGATACTCAAGGTGAGGTTGGACAAGTGTCTGAGCAGCCTGGTCTAGTTGAGGGTGTCCCTGCTCACTGCAGGGGGCTGGACTAGATTACCTTTGGAGGTCCCTTCCGGCCCTAAACATTCTATGATTCTACTTTCCCAGCCTGTTGCAGGAAAGATTAGATTCGGAGGCGATGAAAAGCTGCTTACAAGACAAGGGTTTCATTTCTCTGGAGCCAGCTCCATCTCAAGCAGAGCAGTGATTTACCTGGAAAACTGACACCCAATGGTGTCATTACAGCGTCCACCTGAAACAGCAGATGCATCCATCTGACGCCCTCTATTAGCTCCCACAGAGGCACTAATGGGCTGCCAGAGACCTGTCTGCTTACCAGCCTCTTGGATGCTTGCAGGGATCTTTGCTAACAGATCAGAACAGCTGCCTTTAAAAGAAAGGGGCCATATAATTTTACGACCATTAACATCGCTTCACAGCGGCGTGCCGAACAAAGGGCAGGCAAGCTGCACTGCACAGGGGAAGAGCCTTCCCCACCGCTCACAGCTCCACGGAGTATTCCAGAGATTTCTTTTATGCCTGTCCAAAAGCCATCAGGTGCAGAGTGTGGCTGTGGAGGGGAAACTGCCCTCAGCCCAGAGGTCTGAGCTGGTGGGGCCGTTCAGGTGTGGCCAGCTCCCACAGCCTGATGCTGCTGTGATGGGAAGGACAGCCTCACATCTGCCTCAAAGGCTGAGATCTCTTCAACACCCAGAGCTGAAATACAAAAGCAGCAGCAACAGTCTCTGCAGCTACGGCTTGTTTTCCCCAGTCAGGGAAAGGTGGATCTGAAAGCTTTTGTTCCCCCGGGGAGAGGGTGGAAGCAAACACAAAAAGGAAGAAGGAGAATTAAAGTAATCTTGAATCACTAAGCAGATTCACATCACCGGATCAATAAGCACCACTGACAGGGATCACAGGAATGTGGCAACTTTGCCAATAATAAAGCAGCGCAGGAGAGCTTGCAGGATGACTTTTCTAAGGCAGCCGAGCATGAAGCAGCAAGGCTGGTGAACAGCTGAAAGTGACACCCCAGCTTACAGCAGGGTTGCTGCCAGCAGCAGGGCTCCGTGCAGTTTGCTTTAAATAATGATGAGCCCAGAGATGGTATTTGCTGGGGGAAAGGCAGTCAAGGACTGGAAAAACCAAGGGCTAAATTTCACGGGCCACACCCACTTTCTCTTCCCCCACCAAACTAATTCTTTTCTAGGTTGGAAAGAAAGAAAGAAAAATCAGTGCTAATTTAATCAATTGATCAGCCTATTGATTGCAAAACTGGAGCTGCTAGTTAGCCATGTGCTGTAATGCCCTCAACTCTGAAACCACAAAACATGCCATCGATTTCTTCACTTCCAGCTCCAAAACAAGAAATAAAGCCTGGATTTCAGTGGAAAAGCAACTTCCTCGTCCAGGGAAAAAACGCAAGTGAAGAAGTGAGGCCAAGGAATCGGAGACAGCTGCATCTTCCGAGGTTCAAACTGAAATTAGTTACAGATGCAGTCACAGTGTCTTGTGTAAACTCTATCGATTGGGTGGCTGACAGTCTTGGGAGCCTCCATCCTAGGACAATCAATCGGGCTGCAGTGTCACCTGCCACTTTGCTGAGCAGTTGACAATGCAATTATCCAGTGTGGAGGCAGGGAGTTGGCGTGTGTCAAACGCAGTTAGCCGCTTTCCGGGCACCACTCGATAATGCGTTTCACCGCCCAGCAGCCCAGACGACATGTGGAGACAGGAGCTGTTCAGAGACATTGAGACCCCTGATCCTTTTTTTTTTTTCCCTTCAGAAAAAAAAAAAAGAATAATAATAATAAAAAAAAATCTCTCTGCCCCCGACTTAACAACTGTGTTCTAAATGCTATTACATCACGTCAATCAGCTGCTGCGTGCTTCAGGCTGGAGTCTGACCCAAGTATTCAAGAAGTAGGTTGCAGTTCTGGCACAACTGCAGACACTTGGGGGGAAAACCAAAACAAACAAAAAAACCAAATCCAACGAACCATTTAAAAAATCAAGTGACTTCTTAAGCCTGCTCAAAACAGCACAGACAGACCACTAGAAAAATGGATGGCAGAGAGCAGCTAAGAAAGTGCAGCAGATGGGACTGGAAGATCTGATAGTGCGTGTCTGAGAGGGAAGCAAACTGAAGCTGAAAGGGAGGCTGTCAACTTGAAACACACTCAATTTCAAAAAACTCAGTATCTCCAGGTGTTCTTCTTGCTCCTTTACTCCCCCTGCCAATTTTCACAGTGCTACAACTGCGTTTTCTGTTTTCTCTTTAATTACTGTTTTTTTCCTCCTTCCTTCCTTGCTGTGTGACAGGCATCCCTTTTCCTCCCCCAAGTATGATACATAATACTGTCAAAAGGAGAGAATTCTCCTTCTTCCCACAGAAAACCTTTCCCTGGTTAGAGAGGCTGTCAGTGTTACGTAAATAAACCAGCAAGGTTTAGTTGATTGGGCTCCTTTCAGCTAATGTGTTCTGGCAGCCTGAGCATAAAAATTAGGTTCTTAGATTTTCGTATGCGTTCAAGCTAATGAAAATGTACTATCAGCAATCAGGACTTTTAACAGCTATAAGCACCAATTTATATATATACTTTTTCTGAAGTAATTTTTCCTTTGTTGAGTTCCATTGACTGCTTTGTGTTCCAAAATGAAGGAAATGCTGTTCCTTGAAGCATTATATGAACTTTAAACACACAGAATGTTGAGCATCAATTACACGGTAGGTTATGCTGGCTTTGCAATGTTAAGGTAAGAAGTTTGAATATTTTTTTTTTTTTGCTTTTTCAAATCACATACCAATCTCATCTTGTTTTCCTGCTCATTGAAGTCAACTTCTGATATTCACACAATACTTCTGATACAGTACAGTGCCCGAGAGATATTTGTTAGCCACAGAATCCGTCCAGTTCTCCCTGTGGGCACAAACTATAGAGAAAGAGGTCCAGCCCATCTGATTATTTTATGTAACAAGCAAGGCGAAGCATTACCTTACAGACAAGTACTTGCTCTCCAAGGAGAGAGGTGCAAGCATTCAGGAGTGCTTGGGCTACTCCATCAGACCAAAGCACCATCCTTCAGTAACAGAGGGATTACCTGGATTAGCACCATTTTATACAAGGACTGAGGTACAGCCTAGGAGTGCTTTGAGACTCAGCAGCCCTCTAAAGAGGGGATGAGGCATAGAATAAGCACTTAAGAAACATGAAATGTATATCTCTTACCCACTTGGAAGCTTGCAGCGGGTAGAACTGACCAGCAGAAGGTAGCAAACCAAACATGGGAAGGCTACAATACTGTAGCTGGGAAGGATGCTCTTCAGCTGTAGAGATGCATTCATCTTAAGAGATAGAGCAACAAGGGATGCTGACACTGGAAATGTGACAGGGAAACACTGAACTGAGCTCTTGCTAAGTGGGAGAAAGATTAGAGCTTCCTTATGGCAAAAATTCCCCGTGCTCTTACCACCGACTGCTCTTGCACCCAAGTGGAAGATTGCTTTAGCCTGCCAGGAAAAAACAAATGAATTCTGACTCATCTACACAGAAATAGGGAAGATGATTCTGGTTACCAAACCATTCTTCCATAAGCCCAAGTGTGCCAGTGATATCTATTTCCCACGCAGTCTCTGAGGAGAAGTCAACACTTTCACCCTTCAGCTCAAATTCTCTTGCTGAATTTGAGATCAGTTTATAACCTCTTCCTAGTATGATCTTAAATGCAGCCTGAATCTCCTGGTAGGGAAAAAATGGAAAGTCTCCTTCCCTCATGAAGCTTTCCTGCACACCTCATTATATTCTGTCTGAAAAAGAGGGCACAGCTGGATACTGGGCGAGATTCTAGAGCAAGGCTTTTAAGCTTTGCTGCTATTTTTATAACCTTAGAGAAGATGCTTCTCCATGCTTCATTTTCCACATCAGATTTTGTGCAGTTCTGTTGTAGTTTGATGTTCACGAAGTTGCACTGAGAAGGGCAACTGAGTTTTTCCTCCTCTATTTGGAGCTTTTTGCCAGGCAGTTACCAGACACAAGGGAAGTCACTGTGTTCACAAACACCTGCTGCTGAGGTAGGACAACTGAAAAGCATCTACTTGGATTTTGAGGCTCACACCTGGGAGCATGCTTCTAATGTGGCAGGTGTTGAGAAAGGAGAAGCATCTAGCTATTGCCCCAGTGCTCTTTCCTGGACAACTAACACAAAGGCTGGCTACATTTGCTGCTCAAACTGAAGCACATCCTGATCCTACAGAGGTGGAAAGCTTCCTGGGACTGCAGACATCTGCTGGAAACTTTCTGACATTTTAATATAGTCCCACTTCCCAGGCAGCTGCCCTAATTGTACATGACATGAGATCTGATGTGAACGGGCACCTAAGGATAACTACAGTTTGTTAGAGCTTACAAGGCTCTGCCAAGTCCCTCTGTGCACATGCCAAGTGGTGCTGTTCTTTTCCCTTGCTAAGACATGAACGAACAGATACAAGCCCTTTGGTAGCTTGGGAGGAGGGCAGCACAGAGAAATAAAGAGAAACTTCAGAATTAAGTAATCCCTGTGTGTTTCTCTTCAAGACTATCACAAGCTATCTTTGTCATGTTGATCTTTCTCAGAGAGTTGTCTGTCCCCAAAAAACAGCCTGCTTCCCATTGTAACATTTTTCGTTTTCCCCTCTCTTCTATGTTATTTTTGATGCAACTGATCTGCCGAAGGAAAAGAAACCCAGCAAAGCAGTGATGACCAGCTTGCCACTGTGCCCAGGGGAAGGCTGTTTGGTGAAGAGCAAAGGAGGACGGGGTGAGTGGAAAGAAGTTAGCCTCAATTCTTCAGTTCTTTCATATCTGAGGAGGACAGCAATCTCTGTTCTATCAGACCGCATGGCTTGTGCTTTAAATGGTACTTGCTGCTACCTTGCTTCCCCCGGCTCTGTCTCGCTGCCTTTGAAGCGGACTGGACAGCTTCCTCAAGCTGGCGTTATCACTCCCTCTAACCACTCTTGGCAGGCAATCTAATTCCCCCTGAAAAGGTCACCGCCATTTTAACTGCCTTTCAATCACATTAAGCACGCTGACGCTCGTGCTCCCAGCGCCGTGCCCGCAGCTCTGCCGGCCCAGCTGCGATCGATAACCCACCCGCCCAGCCCAAGCAAGGCCCAAACCTCCCCCCCTCAAAGCCCAGCTGGCAGAAGGGAGATGCTAACCTGGCATTTACCCACCTCTGCCCCAGCTGCTAAGGAGCAGGAGGGTGCGAGCGCCCCCCCCNCATACCAATCTCATCTTGTTTTCCTGCTCATTGAAGTCAACTTCTGATATTCACACAATACTTCTGATACAGTACAGTGCCCGAGAGATATTTGTTAGCCACAGAATCCGTCCAGTTCTCCCTGTGGGCACAAACTATAGAGAAAGAGGTCCAGCCCATCTGATTATTTTATGTAACAAGCAAGGCGAAGCATTACCTTACAGACAAGTACTTGCTCTCCAAGGAGAGAGGTGCAAGCATTCAGGAGTGCTTGGGCTACTCCATCAGACCAAAGCACCATCCTTCAGTAACAGAGGGATTACCTGGATTAGCACCATTTTATACAAGGACTGAGGTACAGCCTAGGAGTGCTTTGAGACTCAGCAGCCCTCTAAAGAGGGGATGAGGCATAGAATAAGCACTTAAGAAACATGAAATGTATATCTCTTACCCACTTGGAAGCTTGCAGCGGGTAGAACTGACCAGCAGAAGGTAGCAAACCAAACATGGGAAGGCTACAATACTGTAGCTGGGAAGGATGCTCTTCAGCTGTAGAGATGCATTCATCTTAAGAGATAGAGCAACAAGGGATGCTGACACTGGAAATGTGACAGGGAAACACTGAACTGAGCTCTTGCTAAGTGGGAGAAAGATTAGAGCTTCCTTATGGCAAAAATTCCCCGTGCTCTTACCACCGACTGCTCTTGCACCCAAGTGGAAGATTGCTTTAGCCTGCCAGGAAAAAACAAATGAATTCTGACTCATCTACACAGAAATAGGGAAGATGATTCTGGTTACCAAACCATTCTTCCATAAGCCCAAGTGTGCCAGTGATATCTATTTCCCACGCAGTCTCTGAGGAGAAGTCAACACTTTCACCCTTCAGCTCAAATTCTCTTGCTGAATTTGAGATCAGTTTATAACCTCTTCCTAGTATGATCTTAAATGCAGCCTGAATCTCCTGGTAGGGAAAAAATGGAAAGTCTCCTTCCCTCATGAAGCTTTCCTGCACACCTCATTATATTCTGTCTGAAAAAGAGGGCACAGCTGGATACTGGGCGAGATTCTAGAGCAAGGCTTTTAAGCTTTGCTGCTATTTTTATAACCTTAGAGAAGATGCTTCTCCATGCTTCATTTTCCACATCAGATTTTGTGCAGTTCTGTTGTAGTTTGATGTTCACGAAGTTGCACTGAGAAGGGCAACTGAGTTTTTCCTCCTCTATTTGGAGCTTTTTGCCAGGCAGTTACCAGACACAAGGGAAGTCACTGTGTTCACAAACACCTGCTGCTGAGGTAGGACAACTGAAAAGCATCTACTTGGATTTTGAGGCTCACACCTGGGAGCATGCTTCTAATGTGGCAGGTGTTGAGAAAGGAGAAGCATCTAGCTATTGCCCCAGTGCTCTTTCCTGGACAACTAACACAAAGGCTGGCTACATTTGCTGCTCAAACTGAAGCACATCCTGATCCTACAGAGGTGGAAAGCTTCCTGGGACTGCAGACATCTGCTGGAAACTTTCTGACATTTTAATATAGTCCCACTTCCCAGGCAGCTGCCCTAATTGTACATGACATGAGATCTGATGTGAACGGGCACCTAAGGATAACTACAGTTTGTTAGAGCTTACAAGGCTCTGCCAAGTCCCTCTGTGCACATGCCAAGTGGTGCTGTTCTTTTCCCTTGCTAAGACATGAACGAACAGATACAAGCCCTTTGGTAGCTTGGGAGGAGGGCAGCACAGAGAAATAAAGAGAAACTTCAGAATTAAGTAATCCCTGTGTGTTTCTCTTCAAGACTATCACAAGCTATCTTTGTCATGTTGATCTTTCTCAGAGAGTTGTCTGTCCCCAAAAAACAGCCTGCTTCCCATTGTAACATTTTTCGTTTTCCCCTCTCTTCTATGTTATTTTTGATGCAACTGATCTGCCGAAGGAAAAGAAACCCAGCAAAGCAGTGATGACCAGCTTGCCACTGTGCCCAGGGGAAGGCTGTTTGGTGAAGAGCAAAGGAGGACGGGGTGAGTGGAAAGAAGTTAGCCTCAATTCTTCAGTTCTTTCATATCTGAGGAGGACAGCAATCTCTGTTCTATCAGACCGCATGGCTTGTGCTTTAAATGGTACTTGCTGCTACCTTGCTTCCCCCGGCTCTGTCTCGCTGCCTTTGAAGCGGACTGGACAGCTTCCTCAAGCTGGCGTTATCACTCCCTCTAACCACTCTTGGCAGGCAATCTAATTCCCCCTGAAAAGGTCACCGCCATTTTAACTGCCTTTCAATCACATTAAGCACGCTGACGCTCGTGCTCCCAGCGCCGTGCCCGCAGCTCTGCCGGCCCAGCTGCGATCGATAACCCACCCGCCCAGCCCAAGCAAGGCCCAAACCTCCCCCCCTCAAAGCCCAGCTGGCAGAAGGGAGATGCTAACCTGGCATTTACCCACCTCTGCCCCAGCTGCTAAGGAGCAGGAGGGTGCGAGCGCCCCCCCCTCCCCAGGCCTACAGAGGTGGCGACTTCACAGGACACTTTGCTCAGACACCTTTGAAGCCGCGGTACAAAGAACGAGCCTCCCTCGAGCTTCCCTCTGTGCAACCATCACCATTGGCTCTCCCCCTGTGCTGCTCCTTCTTTTTTTTTTTCCTCCAGTTAGGAGTTACGTGTTCCACTCATCGATCCCTGTGTAAGACACTGTTTTAAGTCCTCTTGCCTTTTGACTGTGCTAAGCCGTTTAAGAGATGACAGCGGCTTCTATCAGTGTGAAGCTGATGTGATTCTTTACAGATAAAGCACTTTTCTTTCCCCCCCCCACTCCCCCCCTTTCCCTTTTCCTTCTTTCAAGTAAGAGACACAGACACAAAAAGAGACACTGAATCTTTGAAAGGAAAAAAAAAAAACCAACCCAAACCAACAAACCCCTTTTGAACTTCCCTCAGGAATTCTTTAAAGGGATAACCTTACAGTGTAAACACCGAGGGAAATGTGCATCCATTTCAGGAAGGAAAAGAGAAACTGCTACAAATATGCTGAGCATTGGAAAAAAAAAGAAAAGAAACCTAAAACACAAAAAACACACATAAGAGAAGGAGCCACTTGATGCTTTCACTTCTGAAGCCTCGTTGGCTTCCTGAACACAGAAACTCATTAGACAAAAATAGAATGGAATAATGCTCTGCAACAAAGAGCTTTGGAGCTCTCATGGTTCCGAGCCATGAGATAGATGGTTGCTGAGGGTTCAGGAACTTCCAAGTGAAATTTTAGTCTTGGGACACTGTACTGAGACAGGCAAATATTTATTTTATCTTTTCACTGAAGCATGAGCCCGATTTAAACAGCAGTTGGTAATCATGCTGGTAGCCTTCTGCACCCAGCCCAACCAGAGGCAAGAACTGTCCTGCTACAAACTCCTGTTTCAAGCAGGACCATTCCTGAAACAAAGTGGTTCAAAATGCTATATAACTGTCAATAATCTCCATTTACACCCTGCATTCTTCCAGTTTGAGATATATAACTTAAGTGATCTTCTCAGCTATGTCATATTTCTACTTGCTGTCATCTCCTGTTCTTTCCACCTGCTGCCTCAAGTATGCCAAGCACATGTTGTACCATGGCACCTGACTGGGGACTGCAGCTCTAACACCAAGGCAGAAGATGAAGAATTTCCACCTTCTCAGGTGAGAGGAGCAAGCCTTCCCTGGGAGCACTTTGGAAGCAAGTGTCATCCTAGGAACCACATATGTCAAGAGATTCAGCCTGTAATTGCTCCTAAGTATTAGGTCACCTTCCAGAAAATCTGAGCAGGGCTCTTAATTTCCCTGACCTTTCTGTTTTCAAGAAGAAAAACCCAACACAGTATCTCCCAACCTTACCCCACCCAAGAACCTGGCAGCATCTTTCACATAATTAGCAAAGAGGTTTTTTTCCCTCATCTTGAGAGTGACATGACCTTTGTCCATTAACCAAAAATGATAAAAGAAAGAAGCCAGGACCTGTGTTGAGTCTCTCCTGTAATGCCCACTGATCTGCTCAACTCCTGCCATACACACTGGCCAGTGTCCTGCTCCCCCTTCACCCAGCTATGACATCTCCTCAAAGCAACACACCCTTAAAGTGGAAATTAATGAGACACCCGGATGTCTATTTTCCCCTCCGGTTTTATCCATTTCCCCATTTCATCTCTAGACACTGGTGACATCCCTGCCTGGCATCATAAAAGGCCTCTCGTTTCCACATTGCTGCTACTTCTCGGCAGAGGGAAGGGAGCCAAACACAAAGCCTCGGGTGATGGGGGTTACCAAGAGCCTTGCCAACTCCAGACAAAGCAGTTTTCAGCACTGGAATTCATCTCCAGAACGTTGTGCTGTAAATTAAGAATTCTGTTCCTTAAAGAAGGTGAGAGCCAACACTGGCAGAGAAAAGGAAAAGACTAAAGGGTCCCTGAGAAAGCACAAAGCAGCCTCCTGAGGGACTCCCCAGAACACCAGCAGCCAGAGCCAACACTAGAAACACAACAAGGAGCAAGAAGAAGTGTAACCTGCCTAAAAAGAATTTCAATCAGCCAACAGTGGGAGATCATTCCAGCTTTGCTTTGGCTTCCCAAATGGTACAGAAACTTTTTGTGCAGGGAAAGTAGGTACACTGTAAATATGATCTGGTCAACCCAAAATACTAGGTAGACAGCTGGAGGCAAAAAATTGCCATTTAGGGAAGAGGACACTTCTCCAGAGGAGCATGGCAGCTGTTGAATCCAGGTGTCTAAGGTGTCTAATCCAAAGGCATTCCCATCAGGCTAATTAGGGAGGGTTTTGGAACAGCATCTAGTTGTGCTTTACTCTTTTCCTAGTCTTCTGATCCTTTGCTGGATCTGTTCATGCAACTAGAACACTTGTGAAGGTGTCACAAAGGCCTCAAAAGACAGACTTTGCTTCCTGATTGCAGCAAGACTGTTTCCAAGTATGAACTATGGCAGTGCCTGCCCACGTATGTGCAGCCATCTAGCAGAGGTTACAGACCTGACGTTAAATTCTAACTTCTGATGGAAGAAAGCAGTTGATCCATGTAACACAAACAAATGCATTTGAGAATTCCTTAAAATAAGGAAAATGAAAAGGCAATGAGGAGCAAGCGCTTTGCATTTACACAGACCGTTCACACCCACTTTGGCCACCTGAAGTTGCACTTGAAAGAGAGAACTTGGAACTAAAGCAATAAGAAATGTTCAGATCACACTTCAGTGACTTAACTCAAAACCAACTGGGAATGCAAACCATGTGATGACAGCACAAAACCCACACCAAAGGAGGTGGAAGATTATGCTCTCCTCAAAGTTCAGTGGAGGGGAAGGAGTGAAGTGTGAGTGCACAAAAATGGGCAGAAATGAACCAAGTAGCTTTTTCTGATCAGCACTGGCAGTGATGCCCAGAGAGGCACTCACACACCCCACGCTTCCCCTGCAGACTGAAGTGACTGTAGTGCACACTCATGGTCCAATCAGCTTCACTGGGAAGCCTTGAAAACCCAAAGCAGCTGCTCCTTCCACTCTGTCCTCCTGCTATCAGCTCTGCCACAACCCAGCTACACCCGAATGTCAGAAGAAGGTAAGAGCAGATCAGGAGTGCCAGGCTGTCACTGAGCACAGGACTGGCTTTTAAGTGCAGCTCCCTTATGTATTTGCTTTTCCCCTTGAGATAAATTAAAATCCAAGCTGACAGAGGAAGAGATCCCATCCCAGCCCCTTTATCAAGCGGAGCTGCTCTCATTTGGCATGTGCTACAGGGATTGCTTGAGACACTCTCCTCAGTGCTGGTTCCTGCCAACCAACAGTTTACTAAATCCTCTTCTTCCAGACCAAAGGGCTGAGTATAAGGAAGGGGCCAGGTTTCCAGCTAAAATTACATTCACCAATNTTCACTTCTGAAGCCTCGTTGGCTTCCTGAACACAGAAACTCATTAGACAAAAATAGAATGGAATAATGCTCTGCAACAAAGAGCTTTGGAGCTCTCATGGTTCCGAGCCATGAGATAGATGGTTGCTGAGGGTTCAGGAACTTCCAAGTGAAATTTTAGTCTTGGGACACTGTACTGAGACAGGCAAATATTTATTTTATCTTTTCACTGAAGCATGAGCCCGATTTAAACAGCAGTTGGTAATCATGCTGGTAGCCTTCTGCACCCAGCCCAACCAGAGGCAAGAACTGTCCTGCTACAAACTCCTGTTTCAAGCAGGACCATTCCTGAAACAAAGTGGTTCAAAATGCTATATAACTGTCAATAATCTCCATTTACACCCTGCATTCTTCCAGTTTGAGATATATAACTTAAGTGATCTTCTCAGCTATGTCATATTTCTACTTGCTGTCATCTCCTGTTCTTTCCACCTGCTGCCTCAAGTATGCCAAGCACATGTTGTACCATGGCACCTGACTGGGGACTGCAGCTCTAACACCAAGGCAGAAGATGAAGAATTTCCACCTTCTCAGGTGAGAGGAGCAAGCCTTCCCTGGGAGCACTTTGGAAGCAAGTGTCATCCTAGGAACCACATATGTCAAGAGATTCAGCCTGTAATTGCTCCTAAGTATTAGGTCACCTTCCAGAAAATCTGAGCAGGGCTCTTAATTTCCCTGACCTTTCTGTTTTCAAGAAGAAAAACCCAACACAGTATCTCCCAACCTTACCCCACCCAAGAACCTGGCAGCATCTTTCACATAATTAGCAAAGAGGTTTTTTTCCCTCATCTTGAGAGTGACATGACCTTTGTCCATTAACCAAAAATGATAAAAGAAAGAAGCCAGGACCTGTGTTGAGTCTCTCCTGTAATGCCCACTGATCTGCTCAACTCCTGCCATACACACTGGCCAGTGTCCTGCTCCCCCTTCACCCAGCTATGACATCTCCTCAAAGCAACACACCCTTAAAGTGGAAATTAATGAGACACCCGGATGTCTATTTTCCCCTCCGGTTTTATCCATTTCCCCATTTCATCTCTAGACACTGGTGACATCCCTGCCTGGCATCATAAAAGGCCTCTCGTTTCCACATTGCTGCTACTTCTCGGCAGAGGGAAGGGAGCCAAACACAAAGCCTCGGGTGATGGGGGTTACCAAGAGCCTTGCCAACTCCAGACAAAGCAGTTTTCAGCACTGGAATTCATCTCCAGAACGTTGTGCTGTAAATTAAGAATTCTGTTCCTTAAAGAAGGTGAGAGCCAACACTGGCAGAGAAAAGGAAAAGACTAAAGGGTCCCTGAGAAAGCACAAAGCAGCCTCCTGAGGGACTCCCCAGAACACCAGCAGCCAGAGCCAACACTAGAAACACAACAAGGAGCAAGAAGAAGTGTAACCTGCCTAAAAAGAATTTCAATCAGCCAACAGTGGGAGATCATTCCAGCTTTGCTTTGGCTTCCCAAATGGTACAGAAACTTTTTGTGCAGGGAAAGTAGGTACACTGTAAATATGATCTGGTCAACCCAAAATACTAGGTAGACAGCTGGAGGCAAAAAATTGCCATTTAGGGAAGAGGACACTTCTCCAGAGGAGCATGGCAGCTGTTGAATCCAGGTGTCTAAGGTGTCTAATCCAAAGGCATTCCCATCAGGCTAATTAGGGAGGGTTTTGGAACAGCATCTAGTTGTGCTTTACTCTTTTCCTAGTCTTCTGATCCTTTGCTGGATCTGTTCATGCAACTAGAACACTTGTGAAGGTGTCACAAAGGCCTCAAAAGACAGACTTTGCTTCCTGATTGCAGCAAGACTGTTTCCAAGTATGAACTATGGCAGTGCCTGCCCACGTATGTGCAGCCATCTAGCAGAGGTTACAGACCTGACGTTAAATTCTAACTTCTGATGGAAGAAAGCAGTTGATCCATGTAACACAAACAAATGCATTTGAGAATTCCTTAAAATAAGGAAAATGAAAAGGCAATGAGGAGCAAGCGCTTTGCATTTACACAGACCGTTCACACCCACTTTGGCCACCTGAAGTTGCACTTGAAAGAGAGAACTTGGAACTAAAGCAATAAGAAATGTTCAGATCACACTTCAGTGACTTAACTCAAAACCAACTGGGAATGCAAACCATGTGATGACAGCACAAAACCCACACCAAAGGAGGTGGAAGATTATGCTCTCCTCAAAGTTCAGTGGAGGGGAAGGAGTGAAGTGTGAGTGCACAAAAATGGGCAGAAATGAACCAAGTAGCTTTTTCTGATCAGCACTGGCAGTGATGCCCAGAGAGGCACTCACACACCCCACGCTTCCCCTGCAGACTGAAGTGACTGTAGTGCACACTCATGGTCCAATCAGCTTCACTGGGAAGCCTTGAAAACCCAAAGCAGCTGCTCCTTCCACTCTGTCCTCCTGCTATCAGCTCTGCCACAACCCAGCTACACCCGAATGTCAGAAGAAGGTAAGAGCAGATCAGGAGTGCCAGGCTGTCACTGAGCACAGGACTGGCTTTTAAGTGCAGCTCCCTTATGTATTTGCTTTTCCCCTTGAGATAAATTAAAATCCAAGCTGACAGAGGAAGAGATCCCATCCCAGCCCCTTTATCAAGCGGAGCTGCTCTCATTTGGCATGTGCTACAGGGATTGCTTGAGACACTCTCCTCAGTGCTGGTTCCTGCCAACCAACAGTTTACTAAATCCTCTTCTTCCAGACCAAAGGGCTGAGTATAAGGAAGGGGCCAGGTTTCCAGCTAAAATTACATTCACCAATAAAGCTCACGAGAGGTCAAATTTTGCCATAACTCACTCTCTTCTCAGTAACTGATTTCCCTGTCACTAGGGAAGGAGCAAAAGAAGGAGGAAAAATAAAATGTGTTTGTCTGGAAGCCCTAAGGGCCTGCAGTGCTGGAGGTGCAAAGCAGGTTCCTGGATTCTCATTTATCAATCTTAAAAGGGATGGAGTGATAAATGCACAACTGGCCTTTTAATATTTTATGCAGGTGCTAAAGCGACTTGGCTGTCACCTTCAATACATCACCAGAGGCTGATCCACAAGCTTTCGTCACTCCAGGCTGGGAATTTTTACTATTTCATTTCTGTTTCCCTCTCTTCACATATTTCCATGTATTTCTTACTACGTGTAGCATATAAGAAGCTATTTTCCCCAAATTATGTCTCCATTCTACCCATTCCTATAAATTCCCTCTTCAGCTACATTTCTCACACAAGAAATAACACCACACTTTGGTTCAAGATTTGCACAAATTCCGACCCTCATCATTCAGGAGAGGCAGAAAGTGAAATCACTTGACATTCTAGCAAAGGCTAGAATCAAGAGAACTGCCAGGATTGGAAGGGACCTCAAAACTCATCCAGTTCCAACTACCTGCCCATGGCAGGAACACTTCTCACTAGAGCAGGTTGCTCAGAGCCTGGCCTGAAAATCTCTGAAGGACCCATCCCCTAGGGTGGGGCTTCCCCCACCTCTCTGGGCACCCTGTGCCAGGGTCTCAGGACCCTCCTGGGGAAGAAATTCTTATTGATGCCTAACCTAACCTAATAGAAGGTTCCATCCTTTGGGAAAGGCAAATCTCTGGGGTGCTCCCTTCCAAGATAGGACAGGACCAACATTCCACAGCAGAATGATTTTTCCGGGGTCCCCAGAAGAGCAGCTCACCTCGGAATCCTCCCTCCAGGAGAGTTGTGGCTCGTATCCTCTTCTGCCCACACCACTCGTACTCTTCAAAGCGGTTGCTGTTCTCATTCTCGATGTCCACAGAGTCATCCTCGGTCATGCAAGAGCCTTCTCTCTGCACAGGATAAAGCAGGGGCAGAGCATTGAGGTGCATGAAATAGCTCTTTGGGGTTAATAATTCTCAGAGGGATGGAGAAAAAAGATAAAGCTGGACTGTTCCTAGTATAGGTAAGTACAGAGTGGGCAGCAGCATCTACTCCCACCCCCATTCCTAGGGATCTAAGTCTAGACATGGGTGCTGGAAGCACTTGAAAACCTTGAGAACGAAAGAAGTTGCAGGTTCATCACTTTCACACAAGAGAGTTAACGCTCTGGTTCCTACAGTGCTGGTGTGCAGTTCAACATGCATTCACCTGCCTTGCATGCACAGCTCCACTACAGTGCAAACCCCAGATTCTTTTGGCCCCCTAAAGGAATGTTCTACCAGAGCATATTTTGGGGGGCATACTGATAAAAAGACACCTCTCTTTACACCATGCACCTCTTGAGAATACACAATTGAATTTGTTGTCATCTGTTGTGGGCTTTTCCAGAGACGCAAGCCCAGAAAGCTCTATGACACAACTCTTTTCCTCCTCTAGACCTTGTTCCTTCTTCCCTGCTGTCTTTGGGATCAACAGCAATTGAATGGTTCTGGAGTAAGAACCCAACAAATTATAGTTCCAATGTTATCCAAGGCAGAGATCAGAAGGAACTCTTGCTTTGCTACACAGGAAGCATGGAGCCCTGCAGAAGGCTTCTTAAAATGCAACAGCTCTGCTTTCACATCTGAGGCTTCAATAATAGTGAAAGGGTGCATGAAGTAAAAACTTTTACTAACGCTACACAGGAGAAAAACCCAGAAGAATCCACCTTCCAAGAGAGAGAAGTGACTACAGATCTTAGGGAGCCAGTTAGCTCTGCCTGAAAGCTCAGCAGTGTTAGTGTTTTGCCCCAGGTTAGGTCGAGTGCAGACAAAGCTGGGAGCAGGGAGAAGGAAATGGCAGCTGGTAATCCTGATGCTCCTCTACCTTTGCAAGGCATTGTTCCACATGCCTACTCATCTCCTCCTCGGATCCTGACAGGGGTCTGCTGCAGAGGGGACATACCTGCCCTTCGTCTTGCTTCCTCCGTTTCATTTTTCCAATCCGAGCTGCATGGAGAAACCAGGGAAGGAAAAGAAAAGACATGTCAAGTTTGTAGATCAAGTCTTCTATTTGATCAACTCCAAATAATAAACCCTTGGCTGTAACAGTAAGATTTCACACCAGAAAATCCTGTAGCAACTCCCTATTCTGTCCTCCATACACAGGTGTACAGGGACTGTTACTCTGCACTTCCCAGATTACATCTGTGGCTTGTGGTTGAGCACAGCTTGATATCAGAAAGGCAGCTACTCACCATTTAATAACTAGGAGAGCAAATACCTGCTGCACATCCCTAGGTAAGTTATTCCAATGTTTAAGTACTTCCCCTTGATAGCTGGAAATTTTTGAGTTGAGGGATCAAACCACTGAATCCTGTTCAAATTCCAAGAACCATCCACTACCACATCTCTTCCCTACCTAGGAACCTCCTTAAACCCCAGAAGGATGATGGAGCACCAGAGAAGCCTTGGACAAGGATTATCACACTTGCAGGACCACAGAGTCTCCTGGATAATTCCTTCCCAGAACACCACGACCAAGTCAAGAGCAGCATCTCAGATGAACATTTATGGAAAGATCTTTGCTGTGGAAACTGCAGCACCTACATGAGATAGCTGCTGGCTCTCTTAGTATTCTTATCTCACTCTTTCCAGGTGGAGGAAAACTGGGGGCTAGGCTTCCTGCTTGAGGGCACGCTCTGGGAAACAAACATGTGAGGAATCATTAGACAAAGCAGCCAAGGTAGCCTGTTGCTTAATTCAATCTCTGGTTAATTTGAGTCATCATTTAATGTGATCAAAACATCTGGAACCAAATCATTTGCATTAAACAGAACTTCTGCCCTTTATTATGATGGCTTTAGGCAGGTATTAATGAATAACTCAATCACTGACTGCAGGAAAGGCATTCTTTAATTAATAAGGAAGGTCAAAATTCTGAATGAGAGACAAGGAAGAGCCCAAGGAAAGCTCGTGTGGTAATGAGAGATGACACCACCAAAAGGCTGCGCTAAGCGGCTATCTCTCCCGACACCGGGAGCACTGCAGCACGCTCTGGAAACCCTCCTGCCTCAGCACTGCGGGATCAACAGCTCCCTGCAGCCAATGGCTCACAGACAGCTGCTGGAAGGCCAGGAAGAGAAGGATCAGGGTACAGGAAAGTTTCTGTCAGTTGTTGTCTCAAGTGCATCAGTTCAGTGAATGTACCGAGGGTAAACTGCACACACAAACAGGTCCCTTTCCAGGCTTTCTTGTTGGCTTCCCTGGACTCCAGACTCTCTGGGTTAGGATATACTTTCCAACAATCCAGACTCAGGAGTATACATCATCTCCTACACTGATGCTCCAAGATTAAGAAGGCTTCACATTAATCTCTGGACATTGCTTTTCCTCACTGAAAGATACAGATTTGTGGGAGAATTCCCTGAAAAATAAATCTCCACTCCTGGCATCATGGAAAGGATTCTGCAAGTGTGACATCCTAGAATAAGAGACAGCAGCCAGAGACCAAAACAAGAGTGTTTTCAACATCTGACACTTGGAACAACAAAGACTCTCAAGGAAACCCACACCACTTCCAGCATCTCTGTTTTATTTGCTGACCCTCTCTGGTGTTGGATACACCACACAGACACCTCCATAGCCTACCTGCCTCTCCACACACTTCAGATACCTCAGGATTCCTAGCAGGAGATACTTTTAATAGTTTCCCTTCTCATTTGAATCCATTCTTCTACCTGTACTGGAGTAGAAGCTGACAGAAGGTAAATCACTCAACTGCCAGTCAATACAGGAGCAAACATCATGAAGTTTTTGCTAATTTCATTGTGCTCAGATGAATAAAGTTCCACTTTTCAATCAAACAGTGCTCACACACACACAATTCTTTTCTCTCACCTTCCTGAACCCCAAAACACTATCCCTCCTCCTCCTTCAATACCACCCTGCCCCATGACAGATGCAGTCAGTTCAGCCACACTCTCAGTGCACAAGAGCCTTAGAAAGTCCTGGTTTAGTGAGGATCCATATGGCCCAGTATGGCTCTCTCATGGAGTCCAGGATGCTCTCTGCTCCCCTCACTAGCTTTGAGGAGCCAGCACAAAAAAGGGGAGGGAGGCTGGAATTGGCCTGCAAACTCCTGTCTGACTGCAGAAGAACACAGGAACAAAGTCTTCTCTATCCTGATTGCAGACAAGTCTTCCTCTCACCCGATCCTGTTTTTAAAGGGGGAATGCAGGGAAGGAACAGTTTAATTTTCCTGCTAGGACTTCCTGTGGCCAATCAACCCAGCTAAGCCAGTCTGCCTGGCATGGAATTTTTACCTCCGTCCTCCAGTCCGTGCACTGTCACCATGACCAAAGGAACATGACCCGTTTTAGGACCTGCACTGACAAATTCTTGGCAGTGTTTTCCAGAAGGAGGAGCTGATCTTCTGTGGAAAGGTCAGCACAGAGCCAGGTGTAGACCCCATACACCAGCCTCAGAAGGCAGCTCTCAGCCCAGCTCATTCCACTCCAGCAGCCCTGCGAGTCCCAGCGCCACAAGTGACAAAGCCACGGGGAGGAAGAGGTGTTGAAAACAAATCCCCTTGCCATTTTAATTCCGTGGCCATCAGCTGTGCCCAAGGTGCCCCTGGTGCCAGCAGCCGTCGATGGGAACGCTGCCCATCCCTGCCCCTGCCCGTCCATCACTTCCCATCAGTGCGTAGGGGACGGAGGGGCCCCCGGGGCCAGGGGTGACTGGAGCTCTGTCCCCGAGGGGAGCAGCTCAAAGGAAGGGGCAAGTGAGACCACAAGATGGTTAATTAGTGCTGATAGATGTGATCAGTTCTAATTAGCTTGCTAATCCCTCTCGCCCTGGCTCCTGTCAAAGGAACATGGCGGGGGGGGGGGATAAAAAAGCTGTTACCTCTTCAAGGAGATAAAAATGAAGCCAGTGAGGACTGGACACGAGAAGAGGATGGAGATCAGGGAAGGACTTTTTTGCACAACGCTGACCCGTTCTTCCCTCTGCCTAAACAAAGGCTCTGTAGTTGTTATTCCAGTCTTCTGCCAGGAGATGAAGAGCTCACTAATTTTTATGAGTATTAATAATTATTATTAGGCCATCAGAGGGCTTCCAGAACCTTTGAGGCCTCCCTTTTAACAGATGTACATTAACTGCACGTGCATGTTCTTCCTCAGGTTACACTAAACCCCTGGGCAGCCCGGGGCTTTCTCACCACAGCACAGTCAATGAGGAAGCAGCACATGGAGAAGCGCCAGAACTGGGACCCTCTGCATGGGCTGGGGTCTCAGTGAGTGTCTCTAACTTCAGAGCTGTATTGGCTGAGGGAGATGCTCTTCCCTTCCATGATACAGGGTCTTGTGGGACCATGCAAGCAGAGAAGGTGGGGGAGGAGACAAATTACACCTGACAGAGCCACTGCAGCTGAGGGTGCACTGGCCCTGCCACCCCAAGGGTGTGGAGAAGCAGCCCCTCCACCCCTGCTGTCTCACAGGAAGAAGAGACCAAAGACCTTTCTTCACAATGGGCTCTCCCCATCAAGGGTAAACCTTATTATTGCCTAAAGATCGTGTTCTTCTGTAGCCCAGCAAAACTTCCTGAGAGAAAAGCTAATGGATTTTCATTTTCATTGTCATTCCCCTCCCCAAGCAAACATTCACCTTTGGGACAGGGCACTAATTACCTCAGAAGTGCTCTCACACAGCATCTAGCAGTGGACACTACACAGTCCTCTACCACAGCATCAAAGGAGATGATTAAGTTACTAGTGATATATCTTATGATTCCCTCCACCAGTTTGAGTGGTCCCTTGAGCCCCATGCAGACATCATTAGCAGCTCCAGCAATGGCAGGCCAATAGAATTAAGTGGAAACATTTTTGTCTCCTTTCCAGTGAAAATCATCTAGCTTTGTTCCTCCCCCACTCAGCAGCTACTAAAGCACACGACATGCTGCTGGTGGTTCAACAACAACCTGCACAGTGACTGATTCCAGGGAGCTCTGCCCAGAGAGGCTGGCTTACGGTCACAACCAACCCAGGAGTCAGTTCCCTGGCAGGTGCCAAAGGAGCTTTGGAGGGACCAATCTTACAACCCCACTGAGAAGGCCAATTTTGCAAATCCCCCTACATCTGGATTACAGATATTGCAGTGTAAAAGTTAGCACTTGCTAATCCACTAGAGGAATCCTGAGGAGCAGCTGTAGCTCTTTTAGTTGGGTCAATCACAAAAAGCTTCTGTGGATGATCAACATGCCATCCCAGAGAACAAAGGTGCACAAAAAGCCATCTCAAAAACAAACTAAAGCAAGAAAATCATTCTTGATTGTCAAGATGAATCTGCTTCAGACCTTTTGTACAATCTGCTGCTCATCTGCCAGAAAGAATATTAAGGGCCATATCACAGAAGGGTCTCTGTGGGGCTTTCTCACCTGCATGGCCAAATTTCCACAGTTTCCAGCAGCCTTCAATCTGACACTGTTCTCTGGCACACCTGGAACCTGCACAATTCATGTTCTGATGCACTAACCTGTAACTCTGCCTTTTTTTATCACATGGGTTTGGGGAATCAGCACTCCTGGGCTCACAAGGACACAACCTCTGCAAAGTGAGTTTAGCACAGGTGAGAGGTGTGGGATTCACTCAGTGGGGCTGACAGGGACGTTCAGATACAAACACTCAACCCAGAGTTCAACAGACAGAATGTTCATCATCTGCTCCAGAGATGGCAAATTCACTTCACTTACAGCTCAATTTCAGTCAAAGGTTTGGCTTACAGAATTAACATCCTGGCCTGTCAGGTTCCTGTGAACCAAGTAACTAGCAGGACCTAATCATGTTGTAGCCAAGTCAACAGCAGCTCACAGAAGGCATCTCCCTCTCCACCTTCTCTTTCCTCAGCTCTTGTGCTTCCAAAGTGACCACACCAGGATGGACATGTTGAGACGTGACAGGCACAGAAAGCCTGGGCAGCTGAGATTTAAGTCAAGGACTATGTGAGAAGAGCAAACACCATCAGCCCCTCTTTACGGGAGCAGTTTCCAAAGTGATTCTGGAACTCAGCTGGTAAGACGTTTGACAGATACCCAGATAAACTGGTAAGTATATTTAAAACATAGTAAAAGCAAAAGAAATTTATTTTTTTTTGACAGACTACATTTTTCTATAAACTAAGTTTCTGCAGTGTGTCAATAAGAATATGAGAGCAAAAGCCAGAGATCTTTGGACGTGTCCTACAGAACTTCTGTCAATGTAAACTAATGCAGGTAAGGAAACCATTCTCACAGAGCAAGCTATAAAGTTGCATAATTGTTTAAAAGCTCATTAAAACAGAAATTAGAGACAAATAAGCATTTCCCCTCCCAAAACACTCAAGTGTTCTCCATCTGGAGCAATACCTAACAATAATGTGGCAAAACCTCCAAACACCACTTATTTTAGTGCAAACAAAACGTGGAGGAGGAAACAAGAAGGCTGAGTTCAGTGGTCACAAGGCACAGGCATAGAAAGGAACAGTGTAATCTACCCAGCTACCTGCTGGATGCTAATTCAACAGCACAGGACTGCAGCAGGCATCACTACAGGTAGCACAACAGTGTTCTCGGGGCATTTTATACATTAGCTAAACACCCTCCCCTGGAATGGGGCTGTTCTCTTTATACCCAGAAGGTATAAACCATAAAAGATTAAGAGGTTCAGTGAAAGCAAAGCAAGTGCTGCACAAAACCAGCAGCTTCCCTTTAGATGATGAGCCCAGGTTGACAAAACCATCCAAGAACAGGGTCCAAGAGGAGTTCCTAGTTCAGCCTGCAGGGGCTGTGCTGCAGCCCTGCTTTGGGCTGCAGTCGAAAGCAGAGAGCACTGCTGACGCAGTTCAGCAGAGCACGCTACCAGCAGCAGCTTTCATCATGCTGAAGGACTCCCCAACACCAAGAACCTCACAAGCCTGCCTCAGATTTCTTTCCTTTTTTTTTTTTAATTAAAATAAGGTAACTGCACATTGTTGGCCTGAAAGAAAGCAGAAGGTGGGAGCTCAGCCCCGACTATCCAAATATGATAAAGAAACAGCTTGACATCCCTGACTCCAGAGACCTCTGTCACACCAAACAAGGCAGTGCAGAGCAGTACCTCGGTGCATTGCAGCCATCTGAAGGCTCTGGCAGGGAAGGATCTGCCCACCAAGGCTGGCAGCTCACGGCACTCGTCTGAGTGCAGATGTGAGCACACCCGCCAGCAGTTACCCGGCACTGATGCAAGGCAACCGTCTCTTTGTTGTTGACTTAACAAGACTTTCAGGAGTTCACAGGTTTTTGGCCCTGGGGGCTGGTATTTAAATCTCCCAGCCAGCTCTCAATTCAGCTGTGGGTAAGTTATCAAAGACCCCGTCTCAGTAATCCAGGGACACCTCTATTTCCTCAAGACTCTGCTTAACTGCAAAGTCGAGCAAACTATTTTACTATCACTACACTTTTTTTTACAAATTATTTTTGTTATCACTTATCTTCTTCTAGATTGCATCAGCACTATGTCAAACTGCCACAGCAGGCAGCTCGACATTAACAAGTTTCCTGATAGACTGAACCACCACATCTTGTCTAAAAGGTACATGTCAGAGTAGCTATAAGCAATTAAAATAAATAAAGAAATAAATCACCTGACTGAATATTGTTACTGTTTAAAGTTCTGACTTCTCTGAACTTGGGGAAAAGAGTTTCCACTTCTTCAAGGGGGAAAAAAAAAAAAGTATATTTTCTGCTTTTTTTCCTGATTTACAAACACAGAAATTGGACTTTTCTCTGAAATAAACTGGTTAATTTTTTTTTAAATGCCATCTCATTTTTTTGCTAGAAACACTTGTTTACTTGCTGTCAGGAACACTCAGAAATCCCAGAATGAAAAGCACGGACGAGCATTTGTGGGTTTGAGACAGAAAAAAAACCCAAACCAACCCCAACCCAAAACATGACGTCAGATGCAAGGCCGCTCAGACTGCTGGTTAAAAAGTTTACTGCAGATTCAGCCACGTGAGCTGCGAAAGCGCAGCCGCCTGGCCCCGGCACTGGAAACACAGCGCCCAGGGCCCACTGCTAACCCTGACCCGGGGGGTACGGCAGCGGGCGAGGCTTCCCGCAGGAGGCGGGGGCCGAACGGGGCGGGTTTTCCATCCCGCGCAGCCTGTCCCGCCGGCTGCAGGGGGAGGCAGGTCACGGCTCCCGGACCGCTAGGGGAAGGGGGTGGGGGGGGGTCCGTCCAGACAACTCGGCCCAACTCCGGAAAGTTTTCCGGGCGGGGGGAGGCCCGGCGGGGCTGGGGAGAGCCGCGCGGGGCCGCACTCACCGTTCAGCCGGGTTTGCCGGTTCGCTCGCACCCGCAGGAAGGTCTGCAGAGAGGAGACAAGAGCGGAGAAGTGTCAGGGCCCGCCGGCGCCGGTTGTAAACAACTCGCCCATCGCCGGTAAACGAGGCCCGGCCCGGCTCCCCTCGCCCTGCACATCACCGGGACAACGCACCGGTCCCGGGCCTCCCGCCTCCCCCCCTACTCCAGCCCCGCACCCACCTCTTCCCGGCCCCCGCCGCCGGGCCCCCT
>VYZU01004611.1:0-10044 GCA_013401355.1 Ceyx cyanopectus
CAAAACCCCTTTAGAGGGCTCTGACTAAGCAGAGATGCTCTAGAAATTTGCATAAAGCTAACTGGAACATTTCTTGCCATCACTGCTTGCTAACACCCCTTAAAACCATCACCTAGTGCCTCAAGTTCCCTGGGAACTCATCTAAGAGATACCAGGAGCTGCTGCTGGGTGGTTTGACACCCCCTGGTCCTTCCTCTCAGCACCAGCTCAGGTCCTGCTCACCTCATTTCAGCCCCCCCAGGTACAGCAGGTCCAGCCCCCACTCCCCTGCTGCCTACCTCCTCCTAGTGGGAAATCACAGCATCTCCATCAAGAGGCCAGAGAACCTTCCTACAGCTGCACCCTATGGGGTGTTGCCCTTTATAACCTCATCAAGCCAATTAGGCTTCCCATCAAGCTAATTAGGCTGCCCAGGTGGAAGCCTTCCCAGGATACCAGTTGTCTCCACCTCCCCCCGCCCCCTCCCTTGTCTTACTCCTCCCTGCCCAGCAGAGCTGGGGAGTCAGCCCAGCCCATACTGGTTTCACGCCATTTAATTCCTTTTAAACACAAGATGAAAATCTTAGTCAGACTGGGAGGGCTTTGGCCTGAGCAGCTACTGTCAATCTGATGGAAACTGAAGCAAATGCAACTTAAAGACTGGAGTAACCAAAGAAAGCTCCTCACCAACTCCAGCATCCTTTCCAGGCCTGGGCCTCACCCTTCCCCTGCCTCAGTTTCCCTATAGAGAAGAACTTAACTCCTTTGTAAAAGCCTCTGACACCCATGGAAAGAGCCACGTTGCCAGTGACCTCAGTCCTGTTATTTCATTGACACACACCCAGCATCTGGTGGCACAGCAGAGCCACAGGGACAGGCAGATGGAGCAACAGGACCCCAGCCCAGAAGGAAACACCAGGGACACTCAACAGGGGTCCTTAAATGAAGAGAAAAACAATTAGGACAGCTCATTAGGAAGGGAGAAATACAGAGGCTAAGAGCAAGCAGAGGAGGTAGGAACATTCAAAGGTGTATTGCTTGGGTAAAAACTCACAAAGTCTAGTTCAATAGGTATTATTTAAGATTAAGATATTATTTAAGATATTTTTAGGTAAGATTCTGATGCATTTCACCCTGCAGAGAGCAAGAGGCAGAGGCTGAAGTGCTCTGAGCCTTGGCAGGGCCAGCTGCACTTTACACCTCCTTGGAAACCAGAAACACTGGAGGAGGGGGAAAAAAAACCAAACAAAAACCCAAACCAAACCAATTTTGCTGCTTGATGAGCTCAGCAAGTGGGAGGGCAAATGGAGCTGGGCTCTCTTGGTTCTACCCAGCCCCAAAGCCCAGACAGAATGAGATGCTTGGTGGTGCTTGAGGTGGCACCAGATGGGTCAGAGGACTTGCCCGTTCAAGGAGGAGCTGCCCTCTGCAATTTTCTTCTGCTCTCTGCTGGGCTGCAGCTTTCCCTCAACTCCTCTTTGCAAAAGCCAAACGACCTCCAGCTTTCCCTAAATTCTTTTGAGCCCAAACCCACAGCAACTCCATGAACCACAGCAGTGCCCGGGGTCACTTTGATGGCCAGACCAGGCATGTTCCTGGCCCTGCACCAACTCCAGCTCCCTCTGTCCGTGGATGATTTCACATTTCAGATGCTTGTTGCTCCTCTTAGTCACTGCTGCAGAGCAGGGGGCCAAAGATTGCTGCTCTGGGGGGTCATTTGTTGGCTTTCTACTGTTTCACTGGTGCTCCCACCATGGCTTTTTTTTTTTTGGCCTCTATTCCCTCAGGCAGTGGCATCCCACCCTCCAGCATGGGATGCACAAGGTGGGAGGCAAAATCTGGTACCCAGGGGACTCAGCTGAGAAATCAGGAAGCTCTGAGGGTGGTGAGACCCCAGCCCAGGGCAGCTGTAGATGCTCCATCACCAGTTGTGTTCAAGACCAGGTTGGATGGGGCTTTAAACAACTTGGTCTAGTGGGAGGTGTCCCTGTCCATGGCAGGGGGGTTTCAATGGGATGAACTTTAAGGTCCCTTCCAAACCAACCCATTCTATAAAGCCACACACCAGCTCTACACTGCAATTGCTCCAGCAAGAGGTGCTGGATCATGGTGGGCACTGGAGAGACAAGGTGCAGGCAGGTGAAGCATCTTGAAGGCCCTGGCAACCTCACCACCATCCTCACCCTGGAGGAAACAGCTTTTCTCAGGGACTAGAAACCCAGCAAGAGCTCACCCTGGGTCTGCTCTGTGGTGCTCCAAGACTGGGGACAAGCACAAACCACCCTGGGGTGAACCCTTCTCACTCAGTGCTGTCCCAGAAGGAGCAGCAGTGAGTTTTCCTCATGAGCAAGGCCCAGATTCACCCCTCCAAGCTTTGGCCCTCTGCAAGAGAGATGTTCCCTCCAGTGTTAGGTGATGCTCAGAGAGGGACTGGGCTCAGTTTCAGCCCTGACCAGTGGCTGGACTGAAGCCAAGGGCTTAACCAAACCAAGTCTCACCATCTCATGGTCCAGACTCAGTGGGAAGGTAAAATTCACCCAGGAAAGGAAGACTGTGCAGGCAGCAAACCCTGACCCCAGCATGGCCCAGCTCCAGGGGATGCTGCCCAGAGCAGGAGCTGGTGGAAGCTGCTGCCACTGGAAGGTTTCCCAGAGCACCCAGGGCAGCAGGGACAAGGAATCCAGCTGGGACTGAAGCACACAATAGGGAAACTTTATTAACAGCCTCATGACAAGGTTCTCAGACCACAAAGGCAACCAAAGATCTGCTGCTAGGACATGGCTGAGCATGTGACAAGACAATTCCATGCAGTTCCTTGGCAGTTGCTTCTCCAACAGCTCTTCCTCCTGCAGTAACAACTTCTTTGCCCACGGCATGTTTCAGCTGAGGACAGATTTTGGCAGGGACACGTGGTTGTTGCCATGATGTGTCAACAAAATGTGTTTTCCCTGCTGTAGTAAACACCAGATAGGCTTTGAAATGGAGGTGTGGTAAACAGAGGCCCCCAAGGACAGGGAATATTGCCTCCCCTTTTAGGCTGCTATTTAAAATTTTAAGCAATTTCATCTCCCTGAAGTTTTGGGGGATTCTTTGAAGGAGAGGGGGTGGATGGGGGAGCTTCTTTGTGGCTTTGCTATTAAAGAACCTGAAAGCAAATTGCAGTGTTGCCTTTGGGGAGAAATCAGCTGAATTCAGAGAACTGCTGAATTCCCTTTCTGAGCCCATTTCCAAAGAGAGAGAAACCCAAAACAGTTTCCTTGTTCTCTTCTTGGTATCCCTTAAGAAAACAATGCCAGTCTGAAACCTTAACAAGGACTCTCTGAGGAGCCTAAGGGAATAAAATCTTCCAAAACACATGAAGAGGGAGATAATCTTCTGGTCTCTTATGCAAAACCACAGCAGAACTGTGGGGTAGGTGCCACTCACAGGATTGTTTTGCCCTTCAAAGGGTGAAATGCAGCCCTGAGCAGGGGGTATTAAACACAGAAGTAACAAAAGCTTTACCTCACCTGCTTCACTGGGTGGATTTCACCCTCTGGGCTTGAACCAGCTCTCAGTGGACTGGTTCTCACCAAGTTCAGCAGTGCAGGGTCAAGCCTTGGGTGTGATGTGGCAAGGTCAGGTTCTCTGGTGTCTCTAATTCCAATTCATTCACCGTGGCAGAAATTTTGCAGCCAATTTGTCCTAGAAAAGGTGACAGGACTTTTCATTCTATGGTTTCCCCTCCTCCCAGGTAACAGGTGCCACTGGTCTCCATCCCCACGGTTACTTCCTGAAGCTTCTCCTGCTGGATGAGGTTGTGGTGATGGAGTAGGATTTGGAGCTGCCCCCAGAGGAGAAGCCAAGAGCCCCACTGCCCATTCCTGCTCCCAGGACAAGGCCTCCTCCAAGTCCTCCTCCCAGAAATCCACCTCCACTGCTCGAGCTGACCATTGCTGTGGCAAAGAGAGAAGCAAACCAGATGTAAGCACCAGGGAACTTCAACCCCAGGTTGAGACCCTCACCAAAAAAAAAGGGCATTTTTAAATTGCAGTGAGCAGATGGAAACTCTCTGTGGCCTCCTGAAGAACATGAGGTCTGGGGCACTAACCTCTTGTTACATCTTGGGCCATTTATTCTCTGTGGTAAACCAGGGGCATGTGAGGGCTGAGGAGCTCATCCCCTTCTCCATCACTTGCTCTGGCTCAGGACCATGTGAGAGCCAGCATGGAGAGCCCCATATCACAAACACATTCATCTTTCTGCACCCCAGAGAGGTGTGGGCTTGTATTTCACCAGCTACCAGTGGCAGTGGATGGGATGAAAAGTAGAGCCACTGGTTCAGAGCTCTGAGACACCAGCATCCAATGTCCAGGCAATGTGGAGCAATGGGGATTGCTGCCCAAAAACATCTCTCTTGTGAGGAAAGGCTGAGAGACCTGGGGATGTTCAGGCAAAGCAGCCTGAGAGGGGAGCTGTTCAGTGCTGAGCAAGTGCTGAAGGGGCCCCTGGGGGCAAGAAGATGGGGCCAGACTCTGGGCAGTGGTGCCAGTGGCAGGACAAGGGGCACTGGGCACCAAGTGGAACCCAGGAGGAGAAAGTTCTTTGGTGTGAGGGTGGCAGAGCCTGGCCCAGGCTGCCCAGAGAGGTTGTGGAGTCTCCTCTGGAGAGATCCCAACCCCCTTGGGCCCTGCTCTGGGTGGCAGAGCACTCGCACCAGATGTTCCCCAGAGGTCCCTTCCAGCCCCCACCATGCTAGGATTCTCCAGCTGGAAAGACACCCCTGTGAGGCCACGTTTGCACCTTTAACCTCCAAGCAGTGAATTTCCCCATCAGTCCATTTTTCTCCCCCCCAAAAAAATGGGAGGAAAAAAAAGATTGATATTGCCCCAAGTTAACTTTGATACAGAGGAGTCTGAGCTGAAGTTTTTCATGGAGTCACCAGCACCACCAGTCTCAGAGGGCTCCCACTTATGAACTGGGGACAACTGGGTTGCAGAAGCCTTGGTGAGGCTCCTGCACCCAGCCCCAGCTGCTGCCCAGCCCCATTTTTCCACAGGCACCTGGCTCCAGGTAACTGGTATAAATAATGTAAATCAACTCACAGATGTTGACATTTCCAACTCCATCTCCAGCCAACCTGTTGGAGAAGGAAAACACAAAGGGAAAAAAAAACAACAAAACAAAACAAAAGGAAGAGGATGGGTTAGACTCTGCATTACTCATCTTTCCCCCTCGGGCCTCAGAAGACAATGGCAGGGAGTTACTGATGCTGTTGGAGAGAATTCAGCCAAGATAAGTGTGCCATCCAGTGCTCTGCCCCAGCCCTACATTTACAACCTCTGCTTATCACCCTGGGGGAGGGGCTTAAAGGGCACAGAAGCTCTGCCTGAGGGTTTGAGCCTCTTGGAAAACTCCTGTTACAGCAGCAAACATTTATTTCTTTGCACCAAAAAGTCCTGCATTTCCCCCAGAATTTGCCAGTTTGGGCTCTTTTGGCAGCATTTTCAGGATCCCCCCCCCCAAAAAAACAGTTTAAAATGCAGTTTGCTCTTCTGTATTTCTTCTTTGCACCAAAAAGTCCTGCATTTTCCCCAGAATTTGCCAGTCTGGGCTCTTCTGGCAGCATTTTCAGGACCCCAAAAAAACCCCCAGCAGTTTAAAATGCAGTTTTCTCTATTTCCTCGGATATGTGCCCAAAGACAACAAAGGGCTGGACTCTTCCTCCACAGGCTGCACTCACCTGCTCTCCTCACCCTCCAGCAGCTTTCTGTAGGTGGCAATCTCAATGTCCAGGGCCAGCTTGACGTTCATGAGCTCCTGGTACTCCCGGAGCTGCTTGGCCATGTCCTGCTTGGCCTTCTGCAGAGCTGCCTCCAGCTCCTCCAGCTTTGCCTTGGCATCTTTGATGGCCAATTCCCCACGTTCCTCAGCATCAGCAATAGCTGCCTCCAGCTTGGCTCTCTGCAGGGACAGAAGATGGCATGAGAGTGGGCATCTCACCTCCTTGCTGGAGGACACCACTGCCCGTGGACTTCTGCCATGGCCAGACCACCTCTGTGCATCTAGAATCACAGAATCATTGGGTTGGAAGAGACCTTTAAGATCATCCAGTGCAACTGTTCACCCTGCACTGCCAGGGTCCCTAAGCCATGTCCCCCAGCACCACATCCAACACCTCCAGGGATGGGACTCCACCACCTCCCTGGGCAGTCCATTCCAATGCCCAACCACCCTCTCTGGAAAGACATTTTTCCTGCTACCCAACCTAAATTGCCCTCGGTGCGAGTTGAAGACATTGCCCCTCGTCCTGGCACTCTGAACTGGGGAGAAGAGGTCGACCCCCACTTCCCTACAACCTCCCCCCCGATCCTCCTCTTCTCCAGACTGAACAATCCCAGCTCCCTCAGCCTCTCCTCATAGGAGAAACTCTCCAGACCCTTCACCAGCTTCGTTGCCCTTCTCTGAACTCTCTCCAGCACCTCAACATCCTTCTTGGAGTGAGGGGCCCAAACTGGACACAGTACTCAAGGTGAGGCCTCCCCAGTGCTGAGTACAGGGGTACAATCACCTCCCTGCTCCTGCTGCCCACACTGCTCCTGATCCATGCCAGGATGCTCTTGGCCTTCTTGGCTGCTTGGGCACACTGCTGGCTCATATCCAGTTGGCTGTCACCAGTACCCCCAAGTCATTCTCCACTGGGCAGCTTTCCAGCCACTTCTCCCGAAGCCTGGAACACTGCAGGGGGCTGTTATGACCCAAAAGGGGGTTGTTATGACCCAAATATACTGACCCAGAGATACACAGCTCATCTTAGACCCATAGAAGTTCATGCCTACATGTTTTTTTGGGACACTGGGTGCAGATGATCCTGCAGAGGATGCTCATCTCATCCCAAGCTATGTTGTTCCAGAAGGCAGACCCTGTTTCTCTTCCTTGGCTAGATTTCCAGGAGATTTTATTCAGGTGACCCTCAGCTTCTCAGCCCACCCACAAGCACAAGCTCAGGTTTTCTCTCCTGTTGTTCCCCAGAGCTTGTTCTCTGGTCTCCAGCAAGCTTTGATGTGAGGCAAGAGTGGACTCGAGCAGTTAACAAACAACACAGACCTACCCCAAAAGCCCCACCGGGGGCAACATCAAGCTGGCAGCTGAATGCACCCCCAACTCTACCCCCTGCACCCCAAAAAAGCCCCAGGAAGGGCTCCCAAGGCACACATGCTCCTGAGCCCTTCATTCATTACTCAAGGGAGCTGCACTGGGTCAGCTCAGTGCTTGGTGTGTGTCGAGGCCTCCCTGCCTTGAAACCAAACAAACAGAGGGATGAATCACGATGGTTTATCTCCAGCTTGTGCACCCTGGTTACTCAGAGCCAGCTCATGGCCTCTGAACCTGGCTTGAACCACTCATGGCTCTGCCTTCCACCAGCCGTTTGATAGAGTGATAACGGTCCCAGGAGAAAGCAAACAGAGCTCCCAGACAGCTGAAAAAACTCTTTTGTGTGCCCAAACTTGGCTTGTGCTGCCGAGGAAAGGGAGGAGATAATGAGCCCAGGGGCAGGAGGGCAGGAGGAATGTGTGTGGCTGGGAGGGAGGCCAGATGCAGCCTCACCCTTCAGACGTGGCTCGCTGGGGAGCTGTTCCCACCCACAGGCCATAGAATCAGAGCATGTGTGGAGTGGGAAGGGAGCTCCAAAGGGCATTTAGTGCAACCCTCCTGCCATCAGCAGGGGCATCTCTAATCAGCTCAGGCTGCTCAGAGCCTCCTCAAGCCTGGGTTTGGATGGCCACAGGGATGGGGTCTCCACCAACCTCTCTGGGCAGCCCATGCCAGGGATCTGTCACTCTCAGATTAAAGAATTTTTCTTACTGTCTGACCTAAATCTGCCCTTTTCCAGCTTCAAACCATTACCCCTTGTCCTGTCACTGCAGACTCTTGTGAACAGCCCCTCCCCTGCTTTATTAGAGGCCCCTTTCAGGTACTGGAAGGTGCTCTAAGGTTCTCCTGGAGCCTCTCATTCTTCAGGCTTGAACAACCCCAAGTCTCTCAGCCTGTCCTCACAGCAGAACTGCTCCAGAGCCCCCTGAGCATTTCTGTGCCTCTCCTCTGGACCTGCTGCAGCAGCTCCATGATCTTCTTGTGTTGGGGGCTCCAGAGCTGGACACAACACTCCAGGTGATGTCTCACCAGAGCAGAGGAGCAGGATCCCCTCTCTCCATCTCTTGGCCACGCTGCTTTTGATGCAGCCCAAGATCAGATTGGCCTTCTGGGATGCCATGGAGCCTCATATCCAGCACCCCTCAGCATGACACTGTTCCAGCAGTTCCTCCCTCAGCAGAAACAACCTCTGCTGAGTCGAGTGTTGCAGTCCCCCCCAAATTGCTTCTACACACTCCGTGCTACACCCCGCCCCCCAGTCACTGCTAAATCCACTGCTCTGCAACAGGAGGCCACGGGCAGCTCCTCACCTGGGCTTTGGTGTTCTCAATTTCAGCCTGCAGCCTCTGGATCACACGGTTTATCTCCGAGATCTCATTCCTGGTGTTACGCAGATCATCCCCGTGTTTGCCAGCAGTGACCTGCAGAGCCTCATACTGGGCCAAGAAACAGCAGGAGAGGAGAAGAGAGGAGAGGGTGAGGGAAGGTTGGCAGTCCGTCCAGCACAGGAGATGCTAATGTCAGAATAACAGAGTTGTCAGGGTTGGAAGAGACCTTAAAGCTCATCCAGGTTCATGGCAGGGACACCTCCCAGCAGAGCAGCTGCTCAGAGCCCCATCCAGCCTGGCCTGAGAAACTGCCAAGGATGGGGCTGCCCCCACCTCTCTGGGCACCCTGGGACAGGGTCTCAGCACCCTCCTGGGAAAGAAGAAATTCTTCCTCATGGCTGAGCTGAATCCACCCAGCTCTAGTTTGGATCCATTCCCATTCCTGGAAGCCTCAACAGTCTCTCCCCAGCTTTCCTGGAGCCCCTGCAGATCCTGGGAGCCACCAGAAGGTCTCCCTGGAGCCTTCTCCAGGCTAAACCCCCCCAACTCTCCCAGCCTGTCCTCACAGGAGCTGCTCCAGCTTCTGAGCATCCTTGCGGCCCTTCTCTGGACACATTCCAGCACCTCCAGATCTTTACTGGGGGCTCCAGAACTGGCCAACAAGCTGTAACTGCCTTTATCTCTCCCAGAACTCACCTTGCTCTGGTACCAGGACTCAGCCTCTGCCCGGCTCCTGTTGGCAATCTCCTCATACTGAGCTTTGACCTCTGCAATGATGCTGTCCAGGTCCAGGTTTCGGCTGTTATCCATAGAGAGCACCACAGAGGTGTCAGAGATCTGGGCCTGCAGCTCATTCAGTTCCTGCCAGTTGCATTAAAAACAGCACCATTAATCACTGATGTGTAAGGAAGCCAATTCAATAGAGTCTGAGATGAAAGGGAGGCAGGGAAGAAGAATTCAATCAAAGCATTCATTAATTAGGAGACCAACTGAATCACATCAACCCTGCAAAGCCCAACATATCAACCAACAGGAGAAATGGAGCTACTGCTCCTGAGATAAGAAGCCAGCATGAAATGCTAGTGCAAGAAGCTTGAGCATCAGCTTCACAACGAAACAAGGGCCAGAATCCACCACCTCACCCAAGGGTGCAAGTGGCCAGTTGGGTCAAACTCTTCCAGACAACAGGTAGGATTAAGGACAAGGGGTTGTGCTGTCCTTCCTTCACAGAGCACTGGCTGCAACACATTTCCCCCCCCATTTTCACACTACCATCATCCAAAAAAAAAAAAGCAGCAATGCAGGTCCTGGCTACGTGTGGAGTAAATCCACCTCACATCCCAGCCAGGGAGACACCAAGGTGCCAACAGACAGGCTGGGCACTTCACTTGCAGGCTCAGTCCTGCTCGTGCAAAGGAAGACTCCAGGTCTTCATCACCCTCCTTGCCTCTGGAAACAGTTTATTTGCTCAGAGACCATTCCTTGCTCTTCATCCCCTGGGGCTGCCACTCTGAAGAAGCAGCAGCAAGGACCTTACCGCTTCGTAGAGAGACCTCAAGAAGTTGATCTCATCTGTCAGAGCATCCACCTTGGCCTCCAGCTC
>VYZU01004636.1:1442-12250 GCA_013401355.1 Ceyx cyanopectus
TTTTTTTATTATTATTTTTTGGTACAGAAATAAAAGTATTGGGTAAAACTCTGTGTCTCTCCTGTCCCTGCCGTGCTGGGGTGCTGCTGGTGTGAGATGGGTGGCTGTGGTGTCTGTGAGTGCAGGTGTAGCTGTGAAGTTGCTGTAAGCAAGATCTGAAGTGTTTAATCAGCCTGAGGGGGGTGTTTCCATCACCTGTTCTGTGCTGTACTTTTGTATTTAACATCCATCTGCAAGTGCTGTTCCTTCAAGAATTCTTGTGACTTGTTGTTGCTCTGAGAGAACATTTTTCCTGCAGTGAGAAAATTCTGCTTGGACAGTTTAAGTGATGTCTCCTGTCTTGTCACTGCCCTTTCCTGGTGGGGAGACGCAGCCCAGGAGGGGTCCTTGGTCCTGGTCTTGAGGCAGATGCATGTGGAAGCTGTGATGTGGAAAGGGTAAGTGGGGATGTGATCTGAGGGCAGCGCCCATGTGTGCCCTGGCCATGCCCAGGGGCAGCTCTGGGAGCTGCAGGTGCAGGGCTGAGCTCTCCCCTTGGTGTGATCAGAGCTGTGAGACCCCAGGAGGAGGAGGAGGGTCCCTGTTGCCAGCACTGCTGGTGCCATGAGGGCTCTTTCCCTGGCCCAGATGCAGCTGCTGAGAGGTGCAGAGTCGTGGCCCACGAAGAGCTCTCCAGTCATCACCCCCACTTGGGGGGCTCAGGCTGCTCAGAGGAGGTCTGTGGAGCTTTAGGACAGGCATGGAGGGGGTTGAGTAGTGTAGAAGGGTCTGTGAAGTGTCTCAGTGGCAGAGCCTTGATTTGGAGCTTTGGGTGGGTCTCTACGGCAGTGAGCTCTGCAGAGCTGGTGCCAGGGCCCAGACACGGTTGGCAGAGGCTGGGAGCAGCTCGGGGCCCAGGGGCTGAGCTCCCTAGGGGCCACAGGCTGTTGGAAGCTGCTCAGCTGGAGCTGGGGCTTGGCTGACATGTTCTCCCAGGTCCTGGGTCTCCCCAGCTTTTCTCTGACCTCCCTCACCCACAGCTCTCGGGTGCTCTCAGGGTGGCTGTGGCACCTGGGCTCCCAGTCTCTGCAGAGGGTCTGGGCTGCTCCTGGTGCCCGTTTCCCCGGGATCTCTTGGGCTGTTTCAAGCTCCCCTCGTGTTCCTGGGCTGCCCTGAGCACAGGCTCCAACTGTTCCCTGCCAGCTGGCTTCTGTCCCTCGTCCTGATCCTCAGCTTACCTCGTTAGACAGCAGCCTGGAGGCAACAATTGCCAGACCCTGTGGCAGAGGACAGGAGGTGAAGGTCTGGTTCTCAGCTAGAGGTGCCAGGCTGCAGGAGGCTCAGGGCTTGCTGGGGACAGGGATGTCACCGAGCCAGGGGTGTGCAGGGGCAGCTGGAGATCATCACACAAGTTAAGAAGCTGCTGAGCTGCACCAGGGTCTGGGCTCCTGTCAAGTGGAAGGATGCTGCTCTCAAAGTGTGCCACAGCTTCCCCCCCTCACAGCTCCTGCTCTCACAACCTTGTCACACCTCTCTGCTTCTTCTTGCCCTTCTCTTTTCTTCTGATGGTGGTGGGCACTGGTGCTGGTGGCACAGAGACATTGGTGTGGCTCAGCTGCTGGCAAGTCCTGCTCAGCTAAAAAGCTTCTAATCTTAAGTCTGCTAGGGTGGGAACAGACCTAAAACCACCAGCATCAGCCAGAATGGCTGCTGGGGGAAGGGGCAGCTCAGGAGCAGCCCTGAGGGTAAAATTCGGGTCCAGTCTTGTCTGCAATCCCACCCTCCGGCCACTTGCATGCTGGGGAGGGCACAGGGGGGTGGGCTGAGGGGGGGTAAGCCCCCAGGAAAACACTTGTGTGGCCCCAAGCAAGGCACAGGCACCAGTGAAGCAAAAACCTGAAACTGCAAAAATGGCCCTGAGGTGACTGGTGCTGGGAGGTGTCACGGGGAGTGTTCTCAGGGTGGGTGCCCATCCCACCACTGAGGGACTTTGCACCTAGCCCTGGATACAGGGACACCTGGCCCTGCGTGTGGCCACAGCCCCTGATTGTGGCTCCTACAATTGACTTTCCCATCAACTCCCTTTGCCTTGGCAGGGGCAGTGGCTGTTTTGGTGGGTGCCGCTCTCAGGGCAGAACTGAGAACCAGAACTGCTGCAAACCCAGCCCTCTGACAGCCCCAGGGGAACCTGTGGGGCCAAGGGAGGACGTGATGCACCCAGACTTCCTCTTGTGGCTCCCTACCACAGGGTCAATGAGCCACCAGTGTCACCACAGCCCCGTTTCATGGCCAGGGCCCGGCAGACACCCTCAGCATTTTCTGTTTTTGAGAAGCCAGGTGCCCTGCCCAGGCAGGATCGGCCGGGTCGGGGCCAGGAGGGTGCTGAGGAGACCCCAGAGCCGGGCCTTGGGTCCTGCTGCTGGTCCAAGCTGCAAACTGAGAGCAGTGGAGGGGGCTGGGGGAGCTCCTGCTTGTGACCCACACCTTCGCCCACCCATCAGAAGAGGAGATGCAACAACGCGTTCCTCTCCTCCCCTCCTCCTCTCCCAGGCTTGGATGCACACGGATTAAAGCGAGCTCTCAGACGCTGTCTGCTCTGAAAAAGATAAAGCCCCGAATGCATGTCAGATTTATCGAGCCAGGCTGCTCGGAGCCAGCGCAGGCTCCTGGGGACCGGGGTGGGCGCGGCTGCGGGGCTGAGCCGCGGGGAGCCGGCCCGGGCAGGGGCTGCTGCGGCCAGCGCCTCCCAGGAACGGGAATGAAAGCTGCAAAGGGAATTAAAGCTAGAAAGGGAGCAGGGAGCGAGCTTGGAGCCCTCACCCCAAGAGCCCGCGCGCTCCCCCCCGGGCTTTGCCCTGGCGATGCTGCTTCGCCCGGGCTGGGCTCTCGCAGGGCTCCGCGGGCAGAGGCTCCCGGGGCTCTCCCCCCACAAAGTCCTCAGCCCTGCTCCGCAGCCAGGAGAGCGGGAGGCGGCTCCCGCAGAGATGGGGGGTCCGTGTGCGGGGGGCTGTGCCCGCGGGGGCTGGCGAGGCGGCCCGAGGTGAGCTCTGCTGTGCCGCCTGGCTCCGAGGGCCGGGTTATTTGCTCCTTTATTCGCTGCCAACTTAGCCTGAAATTCTGGGGGAGGCGGAAAGAAGCTTGGCGCTAATCGATGCCGGGAGGAGACCGGAGCCAGGCTCGGGTCTTATCGCTAATGAGGTGTCTGTCTGAGCGCTGCTGGCTCCTGGGATGTCTGCGTGGATCCGGCTGCCGGAGTTTCCCTGGAAGCCCGCGGGGAGCCAGCGGCGCTAATTAACACCCAGCGCCGAGGGGAGGGGCGGCCGCGGGGACCCTGCAGCAGCCCCGCGGGGCCGGGGGGCACCGGGACCCTTCAGCGGGGACGAGGAGCAACTCCCTGAAAACAGGAGAAAATCCAAACAGGGGACGGGCAGCTGGGTTTTGAAAGCGCCTCCTTCCCAGAGCTGCCAAAGCCCGGGGCGTTGGCACTGCCAAGCCGAAGGCTGGCATCCTCGCCGTCCAAAAGGGCTAAAAAAGGGTAAAAAGACAGCGGCCGTGGGGGGAGCGTCTCGCCAGGACCCGCTTCTCCTCCTGCCCATCCAACAGGAGACGGGAAGCCGCGTTTTTCAGCTCGCATGGAGCAAAACAATCAGCGTCAACCTGAGGCATTTTCCAGGTCTGCGAGCAGGAAAAAACCCGACCCACAGCACCAGATTTCAGCCCGTAGCAGGGCGGAGGGGGCTGCGCTCAGGGTGAGGCTGGGTGGGTTTCAATGGAAATAGAGCCCCCAGCGACCCACCCCCGGCAGCGGGTCCTGCGGCTTGGGGACACTGGGTGACAACAGCCGGGTACTGCCGGTGTGATCCTCACTGTCCCCGCTGCTGACACGTAATCTGTTTTCAGAGTCCGGGAAGCCCTGATTCACCCCATCCCACGGGGGTGCTTCCCAGGGCCGCGGGGTGCGGGGAGGGCTGGGCACCGGCCGAGCCCTTTTGGGGGGCAGGATGCCACCCACCCCTGTCCCCGCTCCATCCTGCCCGGGTGCCGCGGACGTTTGGGTGCGGGTGTCCCCGGGCTGGGGTGTCCCCGGGGCGGGGACATTTCCACCCTCTGCCGTCTCCATCGCTCCGCCGGCTCCGCATCCCGCTCTCCTGTTGCTCAGAGATGTGGAGGCAGTTGCTAAGAGACACCGAAACGTCAGTATCTGGCCCTCAAGGAAAAAAAGAAGAAAAAAAAAAAAGAGAGACAGAGAGAGAGACAAGGGAGGACGAGGAGGAGGAGGGGAGGAAGGAGGTGGGGAAAGACCTGCTCCCCGTCGCCAGGCTCGGCAGCAGCCTCGGCCGCAGCTGCCGGAGCCTCTCGCCCAACGTGGCAGCCTCAGGGACGAGGGCGGCCACCTGAGGACCCCCCATCTCACCGCTCAGCCCCCCACTTAGCCCCTGGCCAGCGTGAGTACCCCGGGGGACCCTGGCAGCGCTGGCGGGGTAGGGGATGTGCTGGGGAAAGGGGGTGGCTGGGGCGGTGGTGCCCGTCATCATGCCCCTGGTAGGATGGGGCGGTGGGGAGAGGATGGAGCTGGGAGGGCACGGCCGGGGGGATGGCAGAGATGGGCAGGCGGGGGGCGAGAGCAGGCCGGGTCCTCGGGTGGGTGTCAGGGAGGGGGTTGTCCCCACAGCAGACGGGCGCTGGTGGCTGAGCTGGTGGTGATGGGAGGCTGGCAGGGAGGCCTAGGAACGAGCAACCCCCCATCGCTGCCCACCACCGACTGGGATGAGCTCACCAAGGTCAGTGGGGCTGCGAGGGAGGGGGGGGGAACCCTCTTTTTTAAGCCTAGATCCCGAGGGGTGGCTCGGAGGAGTGGGGTGTCCCTGGCAAGGGGGCACGGGGAGGGCGCAGGTGCCCCACACGGCCACCCTCGGCTGCAGGAGCTGCAGCCCTCCCCCCGGGCAGGGCGTGTGGCTCCCATGGCTTCCTCCTGCCCCTCTTCCTTCGCAGGCCACTGAGCGCAGCCAAGCGCCGGCTCCACCGCTGCCCCGGGGCTCGCAGACCGCCGTGCCCCCGGGTGGGGCTTGGCAGAGCCCCCCGAATGCCGCCGGGATGCCCAGAGCATCGCTCTGCTAGCTCGGAGCCCAGCCTCGCCCCCAGGCGCCACCGCCACCAGCAGCCCTGGGCGTGAGTGGGTGGGCGGCCCTTTCCCTGCGGTGGGATGGCCCCCGCCGCCCCGTGAGGGTCCGGTCTCCCGGGTTGGGGGTTCCCCGCCGCCCCGCCATGCTGCTGGGCCCCTGGCTGGTGGCGGCGGCGGCGGCGGCNGCGGCGGCGGTCGTGGCGGCGGGCGCCGGGGCGGGCTGCCCGGTGCTGTGCACGTGCCGCGGGCAGGCGGTGGACTGCAGCGGGCAGCGGCTCTTCTCGGTGCCCCCCGAGCTGCCCCTGGACACTGGCAACCTCAGCCTCGCTCACAACCGCATCGCCAGCATCCCGCCGGGATACCTGGCCTGCTACGGGCAGCTGCGGGCGCTCGACCTGCGCAACAACTCGCTGGCGGCGCTGCCGGCCGGGCTCTTCGTGGGCGCCCGGCGCCTGGCGCACCTCGACCTCAGCTACAACAACTTCAGCCTGGTGCCGGCCGACATGTTCCTGGAGGCCAGCGGGCTGCTGCGCCTCGACCTCAGCCACAACCCCGGCCTGCGCCGCGTCCACCCCGACGCCTTCCGCGGCCTGGCCCAGCTGCGCGAGCTGGACCTCAGCTACGGGGGGCTGTCGGCCATCAGCCTCGACGCCCTCGAGGGGCTGCCAGGGCTGGTGGGCCTCCGGCTGGGCGGCAACCCCTGGGTGTGCGGCTGCGCCATGGAGCCCTTCCTCAAGTGGCTGCGGGGACGCATCCAACGCTGCGCCTCCGGTAGGTGACCCCCAGCGCCCCCCAGCCCGCGTTCCCGGGGGACTCCGGCCCTGACGCCTCTCCCCTCCCCCGTCAGATTCACAGCTGGCCGAGTGCCGGGCACCTCCCGAGGTGGCGGGAGCCCCCCTGCTCTCCCTGACGGAGGAGAGCTTCCAGGCCTGTCACCTCACCCTGACGCTGGATGACTATCTCTTCATCGCCTTCGTCGGCTTCGTTGTCTCCATCGCCTCGGTGGCCACCAACTTCTTGCTGGGCATCACCGCCAACTGCTGCCACCGCTGGAGCAAGGCCAGCGAGGACGAGGACATTTAGGTACCGGCCGCCACCATCGCCGGCATCCCCCCGTCCCGGCTGCCCTGGCGGGGGTGCCTGACTGTGCCTTGTCCTTTTCCCCTCCGCTGCCCCCCCGTGCCAGGGTGGCCCCCCCCCAGATGCTGACCCGGCCATGGCGTGGGAGGCCAAGGGACAGACCCTCTTCCTTTTGCCCCAACGTGACAAGTTTTGCACCCTCCAGGACTGGCCCCCCCAGCACCGTGACCGTGAAGCGCCTGGTGCTGGCGGGGGAGCAGTGCAGGCTCCGATGGGGGGTCTCCATGGGACAGAGCCCTCCCAGAGCTGTGCGTGCCCTGGGGGACACCAGCCACCCTCCCTGGGGGAGAAGCAGGGAAATCCACATTCCCAGCAGCAGTGGAGCCCCAGCCTGAATCCTGGCCCCACTCTCCAGCCTCCCCAAAAAGCCAAGGGGGCCAAGCCCAGGACATGACATTGGCTCTCGGGGAGGGGCCTGCAGGACCCCTGTGCCATGCGAGTGGCACCGAGCTGTGCCAGGACAGCAGTGGGGCCGTCTCTCGGGACAGCTGTCCTAGCTCCTCACCTTTCTCTTCCAAAGTCCAGCACAGGCCTGGGGCCAGACTGGGACCTGAGCACCGCCCAGTGCTGGGGACTCCGTCCCGCGTCCCCGCGCACTGGGGTGGGAAGCCTGAGGGGCAAAATGGCAAAAAAAAGGACTAAAGAGAAAAAGAAGATTAAAAAGAAAAGCAAGCCAAGAATGCATGACCCCTGTGTCCAGCTGGGCCCCCCGTGTGCGTTCCACAGCATCACCAGGGCCAGTCCCACGGTCACTGCTCATCAGCTGCCACAGTGGGCTGGGGAGTTCAGCCCCTGCCCCCGAGCTGCTTCATCTTACTGTGCCCCTCACGCGGAGGTAGCGTAGCTGTGGGTGCAGCCTGAAACCGAACCAACACCCCAAAAAAGCAGAAAACAGGGAAAAAAAATGAGGCGGTGTGCTGTCTCAGTGATGCCACCCCCCCCACTGAGCACCTCCTGGGGTGTGCTGGGACCCACAGAGAGGTCACCCCCCTGTGGCTGCACCCCTCAGCCTGGCACCCACTGGAGGGCAGCAGCCCCGGCGCTGCAGAACTTGGGCTCTTTTTTCTTTTTGTTTCTTCTTTTTGGTAAGTCTGAGACATCCCCAACCCCCCCCAACACCCTCTGGACACCCAGGAGCAGCCGGTCCCTGCACCGTTCCTGGCCGACCCGGGGGACAGAGGAGGAAAGCAAAGCACAGCCCCGCTCGCCAGCCACGCCCAAGGTCTCTCCCCTGAAGAACCATCCTGGTCTCATGTCGCTCTGTCCCACTGCGGGGGGCAGGGACCCCCCTTCGGGTGGGCCCCGGGGATCCTGTGCCCCATGATGAGTCCCCCCCAGCACCCACCCCCAAGACACTGCCTGCCCTGCAGGAAGGAGGGGAGTGCCCGGGCGTGGGAGTGCCCTGTCCTCATTCTTGTCCTCACCCTCATCCTTTTCTCTTTCATTTTTTTCCTGTTCTTTTTCTTTGTTTCNGACCCACAGAGAGGTCACCCCCCTGTGGCTGCACCCCTCAGCCTGGCACCCACTGGAGGGCAGCAGCCCCGGCGCTGCAGAACTTGGGCTCTTTTTTCTTTTTGTTTCTTCTTTTTGGTAAGTCTGAGACATCCCCAACCCCCCCCAACACCCTCTGGACACCCAGGAGCAGCCGGTCCCTGCACCGTTCCTGGCCGACCCGGGGGACAGAGGAGGAAAGCAAAGCACAGCCCCGCTCGCCAGCCACGCCCAAGGTCTCTCCCCTGAAGAACCATCCTGGTCTCATGTCGCTCTGTCCCACTGCGGGGGGCAGGGACCCCCCTTCGGGTGGGCCCCGGGGATCCTGTGCCCCATGATGAGTCCCCCCCAGCACCCACCCCCAAGACACTGCCTGCCCTGCAGGAAGGAGGGGAGTGCCCGGGCGTGGGAGTGCCCTGTCCTCATTCTTGTCCTCACCCTCATCCTTTTCTCTTTCATTTTTTTCCTGTTCTTTTTCTTTGTTTCTCTTTGTATTTTTATTTTCTTGTTTCTCTACCTCTTTATCCCCTTTCTTTTCTTTCCCTCTTCTTCTTCTCTTCTCTTCTCTTCTTCTTCTCTTCTCTTCTCTTCTCTTCTCTTCTCTTCTCTTCTCTTCTCTTCTCTTCTCTTCTCTTTCTCTTTTCTTCTTCCTCTCCTCTCCTCCCCTCTCCTCTCCTCCCTCTTTCCCTCTTTCCCCCTTTCCCCCTCTCCACAGAACATCCAGAGCAGGTGGGTGGGGAAGGCCAAAGGGGAGCAGCCAAAGCCCCCCTGTCTTTGTACGGAGCATTTTATATCCGCGGGTTTTGTAACCGGCAGCACTTTTTCAGAGCTGAACCTCGACAATAAAGAGCATCAACACAGCCAGCCCGGGGCTGGGCCCACGCGTGTGCGGGGCGGGCACGCATGTGCAGGGTCACACGTGTACAGGGTCACACGTGTGCAGGGATCACACGTGTACAGGGTCACAGGCGTGCAAGGGTCACGCGTGTGCAGAGGGCCGGTGGTGTCCGGCGGTGTCCGGCGGTGTCTGGCGGTCTGCAGAAGGCATCATCCGTGTTTTCCCCTCCCGGCGCTTCCTGTTATTGCTGCAGCATCTCCCGTCCCGCCGGGGCCCAGCTGCCGGCAGCCAGGTCACCTCGGTGTCACCCCCTCCCCGGGACCCCTCCCGCCCAGCAGGGGGGCGCGGGGCCGGTGGCACCAGAGCGGGAGGTCGGGCGGCAGCTGCGCCGTGTCCGGCCGGCCTGGGGAGCCGGGTGGGGGCCGCCGGGCGCTGCCATGACAGGGGGGGTCTGCTCAGTGCCATCCCACTCAGCAGGGTTGGCAGCAGCAGCTGTGGCACTGGCACCCCGCTGTCTTTGTGGGTGTGCACCCATCCTCGACCCCAACACCCGTCCATCGTCCACCCACCCACCCATCCACCCACCCANTCCACCCATCCATCCATCCATCCATCCATCCATCCATCCATCCATCCATCCCCACCTACCTTCTCAACCCTCCACCCTGCCCCAAATTTGCCCTCTCCCCCCTTTCCCACCCCTCGTTGTCCTTCCTGCTCCCCCTCCCCAGGTCCCAAGGATCACACAGGAGTGTGGAGCCAACTGGACCCCTGGGGGGGGTCTCACGCCTCAGCCCTGCCCAAGATGTCGATGGCTGAAGGTGCCTGAGCCTCTGGAGACACGAGAGAGAAAATGCACAGTTTCTCATGTCACCCAGATTTCCCGCTCTACACCCCCTTGTTGCTCATTGCCCCAGAGCCCCCTGAAGCTGCTTCTACTGACTCAGGGGAATCAGCCCCCTCAAGGAGTGCTGGTGGCCAAATATTGGGTGTGTGACCCCAGGTTTGTTGTCATGGGCACACAGGGGGCAGAGACCACCTCACACACATGCGCACACGCACACACACACACACACACACAGGCTGCCAAGGAGAGGCAGCTTTGGGAATTCTGCATTTTCACAGCAGACGGGAGCTGGAGCCCCCTCCCCAGCGTGGCGTGGGGTCCTCTCTCCATTTACTATGGGCTGGGACGTGCAAAGGCAGCCCCGAGCTGGGCTGTAAACAAGGAGGTCACTTCAAAGGGGATGCTCAGGCTCTGCTTAGCACGACACCAAATCGTTTTGGCATCCCCAGGTGGGAGTGGGGGAGGTTGAACCCCCCTGCTTGGCCGTTTGGTGCCTGGAAAAAGCAGCTCAGGGCTGGGAGTCTCCCTGGGGCGTGGGGGGGCTGCTCTTGTCCCCGTCCCTGTCCTCATCCTTGTACCCATCCCTGTCTCTGTGCCCTGGCTGTGCTGCCCTGGACACCACCCCAGGGGTCCCCCCTGCAGCCCACACACGGTTTTGGCTCCAAACAAATGTCCCTGTGTGGAGTCATCTCTTTTTCCAGTGCCGTGTCCCCACAGCGCATGTTCTGGGAATATCTGTCTGTGCCACCCAGGCCCTGGACGAGCTTGACCCCACCGTGGGCCAGAGCAACCCAAGTGTCTCTTCTGGGGATTGCGGGTCCCCAGATTCACCGCAGGGGAGCACCCCCAGCTCCCCCCTCATCCCAGGGGGTTCACGGATGCGGCTGGTTTGGGCAGGGACCGCTGCCCCCGCCAAGTCCCCCAGCTGTCCCCCTTCTATCTTCCCTCCTCATCTTCCCCCGCGGCTGCCGCAGGAAGGCAACACCTTCCTTATCTCCTTCCGACGGGTGGTCCGGGCCCCCGCGGCCCCTTCCCCCCCCCACAGCCCCAGCCTTGTTTTTTTCTCAAAAGTGTCCCCTCATTTCCCCCAAGAGACTCCTCAGCTCAACGTTTCCCTCCTGGAAGGGAAAGGGAAATCACCAAGAGGCGGATAGAAAGTCGTCGGCTCCCGTCTCCGCTGGCAGGGAGCCCTGTGGCCATTTCCGTGCCCAGCGCCGTGCAGGGGAGGAAACCACCCCCACCAGCACCCCCCGAAAAGCGGGACCCTGACATCCCCATCACCCTGGGTCATTTGGGGCTGGGGGGAAGGGTGGACAGGGGAGGGATGGAGGGATGAGGGATGGAGAGATGAGGGATGGAGAGATGAAAAGATGGAAGGATGGAAGGATGGA
>VYZU01004660.1:0-10437 GCA_013401355.1 Ceyx cyanopectus
GGGGGGGGGGGGGGTTTGGCCTTTATTGTTTCAGTCAAGGGATGATTCCTCTCCTTTCTCATCAGCCTGAGGGGGTTGGATTGGAGTTGCCAGGTAAACCGTGTCTCCAAATTTCTTTGAGGGACAGAGGGTGGGGGTTCTGGTTCAGAAAAAAAGCCCCTGGTTGCCTCTAAACTTTTCCCCCCCAAGCCCTTCCTGCAGTTCCTCTGCAGAGGGGTCCAGCTCTGAGCCAACAACCAGCACAGACCAGGCCAGGAGCCAACTGGGACTCTGGGAATGATGAGCAAGGGGAAAAAAAAAAAACCCCAACCCTGCACAGAGGGGACTCTCCAGCAGCAACAGGGAGGAATTAACCCACCCTGGTGTTAGAGCCTCCCCACAAAACACAGGCTGCTTGGGTCACCTTGAGCAAAGCCAGACTGTGCTGCCTTCCTGGGAGCTGATCCATGGAGCTAAAGGGCTTTGGGGGCAGGAGGATGGGGCCAGACTCTTGGCAGGGGTGCCCAGAGACAGCACAAGGGGCACCAACTGGAACCCAGGAGGATCCAGCTGAGCAGGAGGAGAAAGTTCTTTGGTGTGAGGGTGGCAGAGCCTGTGCCAGGCTGCCCAGAGAGGTTGTGGAGTCTCCTGCTCTGGAGACAAACCCTCCTGGATAATGGGATCCTGGGCCCCCTGCTCTGGGTGACCCTGCTGGAGCAGGGGGGTGTCCCCAGCTGATCCCCAGAGCTCCCTCCCAGCCCCCACCAGGCTGGGATTCTGTGTTATCTGTTAAGCCACACTGATTAAAAATACCTGACAGGAGGAGCTGAGGCAGCAGCTCTGCCTGACAGCTCAGTTCACAGAGCCACAGCCTGCTGGAGTGGGGAGGGAACCTTCCAAGGTCACCCAGTGCAGCCCCCCCTGCAGGGAGCAGGGATGTCTGCACCCAGAGCAGGGTGCTCAGAGCCCCCCCAACCTCCCCTGGGGTGATGCCAGGGCTGGGGCAGCCACCACCTCCCTGGGCAGCCTGGGCCAGGCTCTGCCACCCTCAAAGCAAAGAATTTATTCTTATTATCTAACCTAAACATCCCCTCTTTCAGTGTGGAGCTGTTACCCCACATCCTATCACTGCTCCAAGTCTCCCTGCCATGAGCTGCAGACCCTGCCCTGCCACCCTGGGCACCTCTCCCCTCTGCACCCAAACAAAAGGGGGGGCTCCATAGGGAGCCCTCATGGAACAGAAGCTGCTGCAGGGAGCAGGCCCCTGGTTATTGAGCAACACCCCCCCCAGGTGTTGTCCCCACAGCACCAGGACATCCCTGGGAAGAATTCCAAGTGTTCTTTTTAACCCAGACAGCTCCAAATGTTGCACAAAAACCCCCTAAGCACAAGACCCATAGCTGGGGCCACCTTGATGAGAACAATAGATGCTCTGAATGAGGCCTTCCTGGCAAAAACCCTGGGATTTGGGTATCTGCTTCCTTCCTTCCTCAGCTCCCCAGGGCTGGACTGAACCTTCCTGGACAATAGCAGAGCCTCCTTTCCCTTGTGAACGTGTCAGAGGCAGCAGGGGCTGGAGCAGCAGCTCAGGGGACACTTCCCACATGTTTCCTGGCTGCTGCTTTCACACAAGCTCTGCAGAGGGAAGAAATTCCACCCCCCCACCCCCCCTCCCCTACTCACAGCTGCTGGTCCCGGCTGCGGTAAATCTTCCCGTCCTGTTTGATCAGGTACTGGTCGATCTCATCTTCCACCACTTGGGGAGCCCCCGCGGGCCTCGGGCCCTGGGAGACAGAGGTGTCCATGGTCTCTGAGGAGGAGCCAGCAGGGCTCAAGGGGTAGAGGAACAGCATGTCGCCGTGCCTGGCAGGGGGGAGACACCACACGCTGTCAGCAGGGCAGCCCCAAAGCCCCCCCTGCGGCCACAGCTTCCTGCTGCTCTGGTCTCCTGCTCCATTTCACTGCCTGGGGGGGCTTTGCTTTTCCCCCCAGCAAGCACCAGGACAAGAGGAACCAGCCTCAGGAGGGGTTGAGCTTGGAGCTGAGGAACAATTTCACCCCCTCCAGGGCTGCCCAGGGCAGGGGTGGAGTCCCCGTGCCCCCTGGAGGGGTTTCCAAGCCCCCCCATGGTGCTGAGGGGCACGGGGCAGTGGTGCCCTGGCAGTGCTGGGGGGGTGGTTGGACTCCATGAGCTGAAAGTGCTCTGCCCAAACTGTTCTGCTCCTCTGTGCCTCTAGGTGCCCCCAGAAGGGGGCACTTCTGACTCACCCGATTTTGAGCACGCTGAGGGATTTGTTGGGCAGTGCTGTGATCTCCCCTGTCCTGTTTCTATTGGTGTAGACAGAAAAGCCATTATTCCTGAAACCAAATTCTTTTGCCACCTGAAAAAAAAAATTAAAAAAAAAAAAAAAAAGAAGAGAGAGAAGAAGGAGAAGGTTGAGGGTACCTCACAGCCCCAGCCAAAAGCTGCTCAGAGCAGTCCAGGGAACTTTCTACAGTCTCCAGGAGTTTCCCCTCACAGGAGTCTCCAGGGAGGAGTCACTTGGCAGCACAAAGAGGCATCAGGTTGCTTCTCCCAGCTCCAGGGGAAAAATAAACCCATCACACAGGTGGAGGTTCCAGAGCTGAAACCCACAGATATCCCCACACAGCCCTCGGGTGGGAAACCCACCCCTTGGGGGGGGTGCGGAGGGGGCTCTGAGCCAGCCACAGAACCCCTGGGGATCTTGGCTTGCTTGGGGGGGGACCAAGAGTCAAACAAAGGACTCAGAGAGCAGCAGGTTTTGGTCCCTTCCACGTCCCCCTTGGAAAGGCAACAGGGCTGGTCCTTGGGGAACACAAAGTGTTGCTCCCAGCAAGCCAAGAATCCTCATTTTTGGGGTTCCAGGCTCTGGGGCTGCTCCCAGAAGGGGGGAAAATGGAGAACTGCTCACACTTAACCCCCCAGCTTTGTACACACTGAGCAGAACAAGCTCCAGACCTGGCAGCACCAGCACCCAGCAGGTTCTCCTGGCCCAGGAGACCCCTGAGGCTCCTGCACCACCCTCAAGATCTCCCTTGAACCCCTTCCCTGCCCCCTCCAAAGCCAGGCTGCGTGTGCCAACGACATTCAAAGTGCCAACCAAGCAGCTGAGCTCCACGGGGAGGAGGCCAGACCCTTGCAGAGGGGGCAGGTTGGCCCTGCCCAGCAGCTCTGCTCTGCTTCCCTCACTGCCAGTTGTGGGGCAGAACACTGAAAACACTCCCTCCCTGGGGGAGACCCCCACCCCAGGGCCCCCCAGCTGAAAAGCTGAGCTAGTTTTCTTCCTCAGCTTTCTTATTTTTCCCCTCTGGAACAGCAAAGGGCTTGGCCACAGCCACAGGAACACCCCTCCCCATGGGGCAGTCAGATCCTCACTGCCACCAGCTGGGGCAGAGCAGGGTGAGCTCCCCCTGAGGCCACAGGGACAGGTGGGAGCACTTCAGGTACCTTCTTGAGGAAGGTCTCCACCATTTCTCTCTTGGTGGCCGTGATGCGTTTCACCCCCTCCGGAGACTGCACCCGGATGATCTGTGGGGAGGAGGAGAGCTGGGTTAGGGACAGGGACAGGGGACAGGGACAGAGCCACCCTGAGCTGGCAGCCTGCAGGGGACACCCTCTCCAGTTCCAGGCCCCTGGCTCCCAGCAGGACGTGGAGGGGCTGGAGTGTGGCCAGGGAAGGGCAATGGAGCTGGGGAAGGGGCTGGAGCAGGAGTGTGGGGAGGAGCAGCTGAGGGAGCTGGGGGTGTCCAGCCTGGAGAGAAGGAGGCTCAGGGGAGACCTTCTGGCTCTGACAGCTCCTGACAGGAGGCTGGAGCCAGGGGAGGTCATGCTCTGCTCCCAAGGAACAACAACAAGACAAGAGGAACCAGCCTCAAGCTCCCCAGGGGAGGCTCAGGTTGGAGCTGAGGAACAATTTCTTCCCCTCCAGGGCTGTCCCAGGGCAGGGGTGGAGTCCCTGTGACCCCTGGAGGGGTTTCCAAGCCCCCCCGTGGAGCTGTGGTGCTGAGGGGCACGGGTCAGGGGTGCCCTGGCAGTGCTGGGGATGGTTGGGCTGGATGCCCTGCAAGGTCTCTGCCAACCCAAACAATCCAGATTCTCTGTAGTTTCCCCAGCTCACACCCCCCCAGCTGCTTTGAGCACTGCCCCTCCACAGGGCAGGGTCACCCTGGGCACCCCCTGGGCACCTCTGTGGGCTCCCTGGGCACACAGCAAGACCTGGCACCGGCACAAATGCCAACCCTGCTTCATCCTGAGAGCTCCAACCTCAGACAGGGAGGGAAAAACCTTCTGGAGGGTGAATCAGAGCTTCCAAGGAGCAACTCACCCAGTGCCCAGCCGGCCTAACTGGTGCTAATGGGCGCTTGTGTTCCAACCACTAATGAAAAGCTGAGCAGCAGAGTCACAGAGCTCGGGCTGCTCCCGGGAGACTCCCAGCAACGTGAAGTCAGAGTTGTGGGGGGGGGGGGGGAAGGCATTTTGGGGGTTAAAAATCCCGGGATAATCTTTCAGAGAGTGGCAGGGAGGTGGCAAACGCCAACAGCAGCATCACCAAGCTGCCCGGGAGACTGGAGTGGCTCTAGAGAGCAGCTCTCCGGGTGACGTGCCCAGGAAGGCAGCGGGTGTGCTGAGCAGAGGGGCACGGGAGGACACGGCGGGGACACGGGAGGACACGGCGGGGGTGTCCCGGCATCACCTCGCTGCAGCCCCCGCAGCCTCTCCCAACTCTCAGCCTGTCCTGACAGGCGCTGGAGGCCTTTACGGTCCCACTGAGCCCCTTCTCGGGTGCCCAGCCAAGACGCCCCACCCGGGGGGTCGCTCGCCAAGCCCCGCAAGCTCAGAGGGGGGCATTTCCCTGGGGGAAAACCAGGAGGAATCCCCCCACGGCACCGCTCCAGGGGGCTGCCCGGCCCGGCCACCTCCAGCCCCGCAGTTGCCGCGTTCCCGGCCGGTTCCCGACGCGATGCCCCGGCCCCAGAAGCCGGAGAGGCTCCGTGCGGGTCCTGCCGGTGACGATGAGCGCGGCCCGGCCCCCCCGCCCCACACGAATCTGCTGCCTCATCGCCCCTCCCCCCGGCCACCACCGCCTCCCGGGCTCACTCACGATGGTCTCCGCCATGGCGCTGCCCGCCGGGCACCGGGACTCGCCGTGACCGCCCAGTTACCGGCCCGGGCCGCCGCTTTCCGGCCCTCTCCGCTCCCCTCGGCCCGGCCCGGCCCGATCCGGCCCCGCCACCACCCGGGCCCGGCCCGACGCCAGCGCCCGCCCCGCCCGAGCCCCGCGGCCCGCCACCCGCGTTCCGCCGCTCCAACGTTCCTATCTCGGTTCACCCTCCACAATGGTCCCCCGCGCTGCCCCGGTGCAACCGCTATTATTGTCCTCCGCCTTGCCTCGGTACTACCGATATAGTAGACCCATCGGGTACCGCCACCCCGCTTTATCGTTCCGCTTCCAACATGGCCTCCCATATGTCCCCGCTGCGGGTCCGTGGCTCCTGTGAGGGGTCCCCCGGTGCCCCCTCGTTCACAGGGCTCGAGGAGGCTCCCACGGCCGGGCAGCGGGATGCGGGCTCAGCCGGGTGCGTGTCCCCCGCCCCCCCCNCCTGAATTCTACCGTGCCCTCGTTACCGACCCCGTTAAGGGGGTTTGGGGGCTGCAGGGGGGCTGGGAAGGATCGGGCCCAGCTGGAGGGCCGGGAGCCGCAGCCCTATTTAAGCTCCGACCACAGCCCCTCACATGATGGGAGTGTGACTGCCCGGGCTGCAGCAGGATGGCGCTGAGCAGAACGTGGCTCCCACGGCCCCGTGGGGCGGCTGGCGGTGGGGAGAGCACCCGGCTGCTGCCCCAGGTAACGCCGGGACCCTCCCTCGGGACCCTCAGCCCACCCTCGAGACCCTCAGCCCACCCTTCTGCCCCATCTGCACCCACACCTCCCGACTGCAGGGTGCTGGCTCCATGCTGGAGCCCCCGCAGCACCCGCATCCTTGGGGGGGGGTTCCTTAGGGGTGAATCTGGGGGTCCCTGTTAGGGGAGGGGTCTCTGGGGGAGCACCCACGTCTGCTCAGGCATGGCATGGTGTGTGGGGTGGGAGTGTGGTGGCTCCAGGAGCCTGTGATGTTTGTGGGGTGGGGGGGTACATAGGATGAGTGGGGGGTATTTCTGGGGGTGCCCCCCACTGGCTGCCAGCCGTTTGTCCGTCAGTGCAGGCGGCCAGGCTGGTGGAGCTGCCCTACTCCTCTTCCTCCTCCGATGACGATGATGATGGCGACTGGCTGCCCAGTGACAAGGACATTCCCACGGCCGGACCGGACCCCCAGGCGTGGTGCAGCGTCCCCCCCAAGCCGAGCCCCTTCAGCCAGTGCGTGCGGTACTTGGCCATCCTCTGGAACCTCCTCTTCCTCCTGCTGGGCCTGCTGACCCTGGCAGTGGGGGTGTGGGGGCTGCTGGCCAAGGGCTCGCTGTGGGGGGCACGCTCGGGCACCCTGGGCTCCGACCCCATGCTGCTGTTTGTGCTGGTGGGGCTGGGGGCCAGCACCCTCTCCCTGGCCGGCTGCCTGGGCACCCTCCGCTCCAACCCCTGCCTGCTGCGCTTCTTCCTGGGCTCCACGCTCGCCTTCCTGGGGCTGGAGGTGCTGGGGGGGCTGCTGCTGCTGGCGGCCAGGCGGCAGCTGCGGGATGCCCTGCGGGATGCCCTGGCCCTCTGCCTCCTGAGCTACCACCAAGAGCCCGACCTGCGGTTCCTGGTGGACGAGCTGCAGAGGAGCCTGAGCTGCTGCGGCCTCAGCTCCTACCGTGACTGGGAGACCAACCCGTGAGTGGCACCGCAGGGGTGGGCTGGGCGTGGAGAGCCCACTGGGGCTCGTCCCCGCGTGGGGATGCTGAGTGGATCCACCCCACGGGCAGCTCTGCTTGGCTGTTCCCACAGGTACTTCAACTGCAGCGCCCCAGGAGCGCAGGCGTGCGGCGTCCCCGCCTCCTGCTGCCTGGATCCCTGGCAGAACGGGACCCTCCTCAACACCCAGTGTGGCTTTGGCACCCTGAGGTTGGGTGCTGTGGCCGCCGGTGCCGTGGTGCACCTGGGTGGCTGCGTGGAGCAGCTGGGGGCCTGGCTGCGTGGCCAGGCGGGAGGCATCGTGGCCGGCGTGGCCGTGCTGCTGCTGGTGGAGGCCACCGGGGTGCTCATGGCACTGAAGGTGCTGGGAGATGTGGCACCCGTCCGGGGCACGGGGTTGAGGGGGTAGGTGGTTGTCACCCGCGGTGGGGGACAGCGTGGGGCTGGGAGGGGGTTGGGAGTGTGTGGAGCTGATCCAGATCCAAATAAACCTCCTTAGGAGCTTGAAACCCATGTGTCCCGACATGGATCGTCAAAGGGTTTGGGGGGGGAAAGGACATTTAAATGCCACCTGGACCAACCCCCCTGCAGGGAGCAGGGATCTGCACCCAGAGCAGGGTGCTCAGAGCCCCCCCAACCTCCCCTGGGATGGTGCCAGGGATGGGGCAGCCACCACCTCTCTGGGCAGCCTGGGACAGGCTCTGCCACCCTGAGCATCAAAAATTTCTCTGCTTTAAATTTCCTTGGTTTAGTTTCAAACCCTCCCCTGCTTGTCCTGTCCCAACAGCCCCTGCTCAAAACTCTGTCCCCATCTTCCTGACAGAGCCCTGGAAGCCCTGAACAGCCCCAGGAAGGTCTCCCTGGAGCAGATACTTCCCACCCCCCCAGCACCACACGAGGCTCCCACACTCGTTCTGGGTTTTATTGGGCACTGTGAGGCCCGGAGACTTCTGCCTACGTGGCACTACTGGGGGTGCCCGGCGCTCTCCTAGATGATGCCATACTGAGCCAGCTCGTGGAGCTCCAGGTGGCTGAAGGCTTCCCAGGGACAGATGACAGTGATGTCTGTGGAGAAGAGAGAGGCTGTGTCAGCAGGGACCACCCCCCCAAGGTGGCTGTGCCCGCTGCGAGCCCCGCTCCCCACCCCCAGCAAAGCAGGGATGGGACCCCCCCACCCCAACCCACCCCCCTGTACCTGTTCCCAGCCCCTCCATGCCTGGGATGTCATCACCAAACCTGCAAAGAGAGACAAGAGTGTCAGCCCTGCCCCTTTGCCCACCCCCAGGGTGGCACATACTCCCCCTGCCACCAGGACCCTGCCCCACTCACCCCTGCACCCCCTTTTTGGGGGGCTTGCTTTTGAACTGCCTCGTCTGCCTCTGCTTGAATTTGGGCGGTCCCTTGCGGGGGGTGGCGGGTCCCCCCGTCACCCTGGTGGCCGATTTGATCTCCGGCTTGGGGGGCTCCAGGCTCATGGCTGTGCCAGGGCTGAGGTTGTCCCTGCGGGTCTGGCACTGCCACGGGGCAGCTCCTCACACCTGATGGAGGAGAGGCAATGGCACGGGGAGGGGGGGTGGTCACCAGCTTCTCCTCTCACCCGTGGGCACCCGGTGTCCCAAACCCCACCCTGGGGCCCCTCGGGCGTCACTGATCAGCTTTCCAGGCTGCCCCAGAGACCACCCCCCCCTGCCCCACAACCTTGACTTAGCCCAGCTCAGAGCCCACTAATCCCCTTACCCCAAAGGCAGGGAAGGGCGTCTGGGGGGCAGTGGAGCTGCTGCCACCCCTCAGGGCTGTGCCACCAGCCCAAACCCAAGTGGGCATGATGCCCCAGGGAGCCCCTCGTTGGCACTGCCAAGCCCCCTGCCATGGCTGAGATGCATTGGCACCGGGGCAGGAGCTGGGTGGCCCTGGGGGTGCATTTGCAGCAGGGTGGGTGGCAGGGGGTGGTGGGCACCCCACACTGCAGACCCCTCAGGACTCATAGGGTGGGCAGCACAGGGTGGCATATGGGCTCTGTCCCACAGCCTCCCCCGGGTATGGCAGCAGGGTGAGGGAGTTCTGTGGCATGGGGGTGGTCAGGGCTGGGGGGGCTCACCCCGTTGGCAGCCCAGCAGATGAGCACAGACCCAGCTCGGGGAGATGCCAGAGATGCTGCTGCCAAAGCAGGATCAGGAGCAACACAGTCCCGGGACCCCTGGTGCCACCTGGAGAGGGTCCCACCCCACACACGGAGCAGAGCTCTGGACTTACGTGGCTGTCGTGGTCCCCGAGGCCAGCGCTGCTCCTCAGGTGCCCCTCTGCCCTGTGCCAGCACCACACGGGCTGCAGGCGCTCTGGGGGGGGGGCTGTTAGGGGAGGGCAGATTTATCCTGCTTTGGGATAATAGGATTATCCATGTCCCTTCTTCTCACAGGGGTCATCTGATGCCCTTCCCCCTGCCCCGCTCTGGCTGGGGAGGGGGTGTCTGGATGAGTGATGCCAGGACCAGGATGGGCAGCAAATCACCCCCAAGAGGATCCTGCACGGGAGGATCCCCCCCTAACTCCTGGAGTGATGCAACCAGTGCCCCCCAATCCCAGCAGCTGGGATGGGACCCCCTTCAGTGCCCCTGGATCCCAGGGGACGTGTGAGCTGGGAACCAGGCACCCTCTGTGGGTTGACCAGGGCACTCACGGAGGCAGCTGGTTGTACTGGGAAGCACCAGCAGCTGAACTGGAGAGGCTGAAACTACCAGAACGTGCTGGGATTTCATCCTGTGCTTGGTGCTGAGCACGGTGTGGCCACAAAAACCGAGGTTTGTGGGGTGCTCGTGCCCACAGGGGAGGTCCTGCCCTCCCAGCATCACCCCTGCTGGTGCCGCAGCAGCCCCGTTGCCCAGGGGATGGTATCGCTCTGAAGCTTCCCCTTAATCCCAGCTCTAAAGCAATTAAAAAAGGGAATAAGCTCGGGACTCTTTAATTGGACACCCTGACACTAATTGCAATTAATCGGGCTCCCACAAATAGGATTAGGGGGATCCAGGAGAGGTTTCTACCAACCTGGCAGAGCTTCGTGGGCAGTGGGCAGGGCCTGGGGCTAATTGCTGCTTCCAGCCCAGGATTCCTTAGCGAGCTCATCCCAGGAGGTTGGGGGGGGTCCCTGAGGGCCAGGAGCAGGGTGGAGAGGGGCAGATGTGCTGGACTGATTTATGGGGGTGCAAGGTGGAGGCGAAGGCATCAACTCATCACTCAGGGAGCTGCTGGGGTTGGGAGAGACCCTTCAGATCAACCCCTAGCACTGCCAGGGCACCACTGCCCCGTGCCCCTCAGCACCACGGGGGGCTTGGAAACCCCTCCAGGGGTCACCGGGACTCCACCCCTGCCCTGGGCAGCAGAAATTGTTCCTCAGCTCCAACCTTTACCTCCCCAGGGGCAGCTTGAGGCCGGTTCCTCTTGTCCTGGTGCTTGTTCCTTGGGATCAGAGCCTGACACCCCCTGGTTCCAATCTCCTGGAGCTGGTGCCCTCCCCGGGAGGCTGCCAAGCCCCACGTGCTGGGGGCTACACGCTGCCCACACCTTCTGCCCAGGGAAGGGGCAGCTGCTCTGGGTACCCCCCCCCCCCCCCC
>VYZU01004684.1:0-10542 GCA_013401355.1 Ceyx cyanopectus
TTTTTTCCCCTCTGAGCAGGAGTGAGTCCTTTCCCCTCTGCCTGCACCCTGGATACGTGAGAGGGGAGCCGCACCAGGTGGGTTTGCACATGCGCTCCCCTGCATCCCAGGAAGATTCCTGTAACTTTTGGTGGAGACAGATGGCAAATGTATCCTGACGGGTGGATCTTTCCCATTGTGCTGCTGAAGGAGAAGATGGTGCCTTGGGGACATCACAGCACCCATGACATGCTGGGCTGTGTCCAGCCCTGTGCTTACCCCAGGAGCTCTCTGAGAGCAGTGTTCTGGAGGTGGTGTGCACAGATGATGCAGACTGGGCAGCTTCTGTGCACACTCCTCCTGCCACCAAGCCAGCTCCCAAACTGTGTTGCACTGTGGCCAGCCAGACCTCTGGCCACAGGGTGTTGCAGGAGGTGCCAGGAAACAGTGAGAGCTTAATGACAAACTGGCTCACAGTGCCTTGCAAAGCCAGGAGCTGAACTTTGCCACTGAAGCCCAGCTCTGAGCACAGTCTGTCTCCTGGGATGCCCTTTCCTTCCCCTGGAAAAGCCTGGGGAGAGACGCTGGTGCCAGCTGCCCCTGCACCTGTCCACCCTCCACATGGCTTCCACAGTGCCTTGCTACACTATGGGTTGGAGAGCTGTGCTCCTGTCTTTTCAGCTGTTTTGCCACCTTGTTTTGGCTAGAGCACTGCTTTTCAAGCACCTGCATCGTGCTCCACACCAAGTATCTGCATCCTTGGCATCCTTGGGCCGCCTGCTGGGCTGCTTATTGGACCTGGACAGGCTGTCAGCTATAGCCTCCCTCATCTCAGGGATGGGGAGGCAGGGACAATGGGGACATCCATTCCTGCCTGCAAGGGCAAGCATGATATCTGTCAACCTATTTATCACAGGCATGACCATGCTATCTGCCCTGTCTGATAACAGCAGGGGCTCAGATGCCTTTTAAAGGAAAGAAATGACAAGTGGATGGTGGTTGCTCCAGATAACGGGTGCCAGGGCCAGGTGGTGATGTGCCAAGCCCTGGCCAATGGCATGTGCTACCTGATGAGACCCAGCTCCTGTCACCCCCTCAGAATGCTCTTGCTCTGGTGTCCCATCATCACATCTCTTGCTAATCCTTCCTAAGCCCCTGAGCTTTGCTCTCCAAGCCGTGTGCTTATCCTGTGTCCACCCTTTCCAGTGAGACTGGGTACACAGTGGGTGTGGGCTGTGTGCCCCCTCCATGCAGCTGCCTCCCCATTCCAGCTCACTCAGGGCTCTTTGTGTTAGGAAGCAAATTCACCCCATTGCAGGCATTTCTGCCCTGCCCACCCTCCTGCACAGCTCATCCTCAGGACATGTGAGGGTGAACAAAAATGTTTTGCCTGGTTTTGTGAAAGGTTCCTCTATTGAGCCCTTGAGTTGAGTGCCTGTCAGGAATCTCTCCCGGCAAGCCCAACCAGTTTAGCCACAAAGCTCCTGCCAAAGGACAAGGACCAAGGCAAAACAGGGACAGAGCTGGGGCAGACAGAGGCCTGTGGCATCAACTGGCTGCTCTGCCATTTGTCACCACGACAAGGTCACAGGCTGTGTCTGGAGGCACAGGAGCTGTAGGGGTGACAGACCCAGCAGGTCACCATGTCACCTCCCACAGGGGACAGAGATGGCTGGCCATGTAGGTGCACACAATATACCAGCCAAGGGTCTGCAGGTTGACAGATGGTTGACTGTCCTTGGGCAAACCCAGCCAGCAACACAGAGTTTTTTTTCTTAACCTTTTTTTATTGAATGTCTTCCTCCCCCATCTCTTCTTGCCCTGTAACAAATCCAGCTGATCCTTGATGCCAGAAAACATGAAACACAAGCAGCAGCAAGCAGAGGAAGGTTTTCCAGCCACAGCTCCCCCTATGAGCATCCCTGACTGGGTGTGTAAGTTTTTGTGGTATTTACATCTGAAGAAAGAAGAAATAGCTGAGGGGAGTCAGCACTAGGAAGGGGAGAGAGGTGAGCCAAAGGAGAGGCAGCCTGGGGGGAGTTATTCCTTATTTTTCCTTAATCTCCCTGCAAAGCTCTCTGGTTGACCTGCCCTAGGCAGTGGTCCCAAACAGCCTCACGCCTTTTATAGGGTCTCAGTGGAGATGATGCCTACTTCACAGCCAGGGCCAGCCTGGCACAGTCAGCAGAACACTCCCTCCCCATATCTCACAGGCCCCCTTGAGCCTGGGGCCAGTTGCTGCTGCCCAGGAGATGGCCATGATGGCTGGCACCAACTTTGAGGTCTGGACTTCTTCAGTCTCAGTCCTGCCTAGGAAGAGAGATGTTGCAGCGATGTGGAAGCTGCTCTGCCCTGTGCAGTATCCCTGTGAGAGAGCCCTGACGACGTGGCCTTCATTGTATTGAGGAGGGGGAGGGGGATGCTGGGCTGTCAGGCCCTCTGTAGAGGAAAGCCCCCCTGTAATTACATCTCGAATTGTGAGCACAGCCAGATGAGCACAGATCAGACATCAGTGCTCAGCGCTGTGATGGCTGTGGTGCCAGGGGAGACAGCTGGCCACAGCGGCTCAGGAAACCCTGAGGCTGTGCAGCATCGGGTGCTATTGGAGGGAAAATGGGTCACCCACCACCCGGGGGGACGGAGGGCTGCTAAGGACTGTCCCCTTGTCAGGGACACCCCCCGATGTTGCTGTAGGGTGCATTGCCAATGCCAGAAACCTCCCCTGAGTGCTGAAAGGCAGCTTTTGTTGTCAGGGGAAACCCCAGCTCAGTCCTCAGACAGGGATGGAGCCCCAAATTTCTGATGTAAAATGCTTCATCTGCTGAAAATGCTTCACCAGGCTGGTCCCCAGCCTGCTCTTCCTCACCTTGGCACAGCAGAAGACATTTCCAGCCTGGGCAGTAATGCAGCTGTCCAGGAGCATGGCATAGCTGGGGCAGAGATGTCCCCCATATGCTACCATGTCACTGCACACATCCTGAGTTCCCCCTGGCAGCAGGCTGTCCAATGCAGGTGCCTCCCAGTCTGTCATTGGGTGTGCTGGCCCCAGAGAAGCTGTGCCATCCTTAGCCACCCGAGTCACCTATCCAGCTGTACCCGTGGCCCCAGACAGCTTTGCCCTTGGCATGCAAAGCCTAAACCAGGGCAGATTAAGGCACGACCAGCTAAAGCCACTTTGCTCCTGGACGAACATATCCGCTTGGGATTTAGTGCATTTGCAGGCAGGGATTCACACCTTTAGGTGATTTGTCTTAATTCCTCCCAGCCTTGGTGTGTGAAAAGCCGTTGGTGGGTGACAGCCTGTCTGGGTGCTGGTTCTGCAGCATAGCTGAGACCAAGGTTTCACCCTTGGCAGCCCCACACATGCTGTCAGGTGGGTGCAGCCTCCCTCCTCCTCTGCCCCCAGTCTCCCCATCCCTCAGTGCTGGGATGCCAGCTGAGATTTCCTATGGAGTTGGAGGATTTAGACAGCAGACCCTTTTCAGGACATCCCTTGCAGTCCAGGAAAAGAACTTCTGTAGGCATGAGAATGCTGCTGCTGGTGCAGCGCTGGCACTTACCATGGATTGTTATAGGGCAGCAGACGTGCTGGGGGATGCAGAGGCACCCACATGAAACAGCCGTGGGGCTGTGCCAGTAGAGGCAGCTGGCCTAGAAATCAATAGCCCTACAAATCCCCAGCTCCTCCTTGTCCTGGTGGCTGCCAGTGCTGGAAGTTAGCTGCTGTCGGGGCCCGGGTGCGCTGGCCCCATCCTGGCGCCCGCAGGGCTCAGCAACCCCTCCCTGGGGCCAGGGCGTCCCAGAGGCACTACCGCCACCTGCCCCTGTACAGGGACCGTGCGGGCCACAAAGGCCCACATTGTTGTGACAGCAGCTGGGCGTGGAGTGACAGGGACGCCTGGGTGCTTCTGAGCTGGTGGAGCACGCAGCCGATGGAGAAATCCTCTGCCGAGCATCCCTGTGCTACCGGCCCTGTGTGCTCACGGGCTGGGGTCTCTCCATCCCACGGCAGAGCGCTGGGTTCCCTCCCCAAGGCTGCCTCTGTGCCCGGAGCCTGGCGGCGATGGCAGCCGCACCAGCTGCCGGCGGCAAGAGGGGGAGCGAGATGGCAATGGCGGCAGCGGCGGAGCGCCGGGCTGCGGGCTGATGAATAATAGTAATAATGGCTCGGCTTTCGGGAGCAGCCGATTTCCTCTTAGCCGAAACCCGGCCCAAGCCGGCAGGGCGATGGTGCGGGAGTGCAGCTCTTGGAGCTCCTCGGCCAAGAGCCCTGTCATCCCACTCGCCTTCCCTGAATACCCCCTCGCCTGTACCCACTGCCCGCAGCGGCCCAGGATTTGGCCTCAGGGGTCTACACCCTGCCGCGGGGCACGTTTTATTGTGGACAAAACCAGCTCTCCTGCCTCGGCATTGCTTTATAGCTCCCTGAGCATCTCTGCAGCCAGAGGATTTTTGACATGGGTGTTTCCATGGCAACAAGAGAAAGATGGCACCGGGAAACAGGAGGCTGCTGGGAGCTGTGACAAGGCCACCTGAGCATCTGGTACGGTGCTATGGTTGGGAAGGGCTGAGGGTGCCAGTGCAGCCAGCACGTCTGCTCACCCTGCAGATAGGATGGGAGATGCCTGAGCATCTCTGCTGGGGCTGACCCCAGGACCCTCAACTCATGCCCCAGGACTACAGTGTACCAATGATGGGTAGTGCTGCCCAACGATGCCATGCTGTGCAATGCCGCGCTAGCAAGACCACCAGGCGCTATGCCTTCCTCCCTCCCCTGCCTCCCATCACTGCTATCTCTGCTCCCCAAGGGCCTCTCACCCTCATCTCCCCTCCAAGGTCTCCCGTATCAGGCCTGTCGTCCCAGCTACTTAATCTGGGTTTCTCCGTTACCCCATCTGGAAAAAATGTGTCTAAGAATACCTAGTGCAGGCACAGTGCTTCCCAGGGTAGGGGTCTGCTGGCTGTCCCCTCTGCATGCACCCCCAGCCCCTGTGCCCCCTGCCCCACCTGGGCAGCATCCAGCTCCTGCATGGCCAGGCTGTGAGTGCTCCAGTGCAGGGACTGGGCTCTCTGAGGGCAGCTGCTATCGGGATGCAGGCAGTGGTCTCTCAGCCAGTGCATTTAGTGTTGGGCTTTCTCAGACACTAGTCTGTCGCTCTGAAGGGCCACAGCAACTGACTGTACTCTGCAGCCACATAGTCCATTGCTTTCACCAGTCTAACTGTGCATGTAGAGTGAAAAAATCTTCCCAGGCGCTCCCTTGTCCCTGCAAGAGGGGACATGACAGCTCCTGTGCTTGCTCCAGTTCTACCACGGGCTCTGGGAGTCCTGGCAACGGGACCTGTGGCCCCGTGGGTCAATGCCAGAGATGCAGGGCTCACCCAGGGCCAGGTGAGGTGCATGCACTGGAGGGGACCGAGCACAGAGAAGGCACAAACACACAAGTCATATTGCTGAATTGCGACATTTTTGTGTATTTTTTTGTTGTTTGTGTTGTTGTTGTTGCTTTGTTTTGTTTTCCCCAAGAAAAGGGAATGGCGAGCCTTGCATCCTTTGGGCTTTTCAGAGACGGAGAACAGTCCAGGGCAGGTTTGGGCCGGGTGGGCCCCCCAGCCAGGATAATGCACCTGCCGTTCTTCAGACTGAGACGTGCCGAGCTGTCCTGAGCCGCGCCGTGCGGTGCCGGGCAGACGCTCCGCGGGCAGCCCCGCCCCGGCCCCCTCCCTCGGGCGGTGGTGGCGGCGGCGGCGGGGCCAGTGGGCGGGGGCCGGGCGGAGCGGGACGCGCGGCGCGGCACAGCTCGGCACAGCTCGGCACGGCTCGGCTCCTTTCCTCTCTCCCGCCATGGCATCCAAGTGCCCCAAGTGCGACAAGACCGTATACTTCGGTGAGCGCATTCTCGGGGCCCGGTCCCGCATCCCCTTCCCCGCACCAGGGCGCATCCCCGGGACCCCCGCTCTGTCCCTGGTTCCCTATACCGGAGCCGCCGCTCACCCCGTGCCTGCACCTTCCCAAGCCCCGGTGCATCTCCGGGGCCCCGCTCTGCCTCGGCTTACCGGCACCCAGAGCCCTGCCCGGCAGCAGCAGCTTCTCCCCCGGCGTCCTCTGAGCAGCGGCTGCGACCCCTTTGCTCTGTCCCCCCGACCCCCCATCCCCGAGCCGTGCTGCCGGCTGGGGCCCTGGGACGGGGGACACTGGAATTATGGGTTGCAAGAGGGTGCCGGACACCGTTCTCTGCTCCCTGGGCTGAGGAGGTGAAGCTGGGGGTGAGGAGCCCTGTTTGGGGTGTGTGCCCGCAGCCTGGTTTTGTGCTAGGGTGGGGAGGTTATGTTGTCGTATACCCGCTGGCTTGGCTTTCATCACAGGGGAACGCAGCACATCTGACATGGACAGGGTGCTGGGCAGGGGGACTCCCGTGAGCCGAGGAAACTCGGTGTGAAGGAGAGGTGGTGGCAGGTGCAACAAAGCCTTCTTGCAGCCAATTAGTTCCCATTCCTTGCAAACCTTGCTCCAGGTGTGCCGCTCACCTCTCCTCATCTCACCTCTCGTGCAGCCTTCTGCAGGCTCTCCGCGGGTGGGTGAGCTAATGAAGGGTTTGGAGTTTCCATGGGACTTTTTCAAAGGCAGCATCTGAGCTCAGAGGTCCATCTCAACATGCCCAGGCTGAATGTGGGCAGCAGCGAGTCCCTGCAGGTCTCCAAGGGCCCTGCTTCTGGTTGTGGCTGGTCAGGATCTCTGGGAACCAGGTCTGGGGTGTCTCCCATCGGGCACCCTGGGGTGAACGTCACCGCCCAGGTTGCAGAAAATGCTGGGGGCGGAGGTGGGAGCAAGGGCTGATCTCTGCCTTGGGGTGCCTCACTGCTGCTCCCTGAAGAGCCTGCCTCAGCCTGTTTTGTGCCTAGCCAGGAGTCTCCTAGGGAGCAACCCGACTCCCTTGGCCACAGGGTGGGCATCCCCAGGGTGGGCATCCTCGAGGCTGCACTGCAGGCTCAGAATGGCCCTGGGGACAGATCCCGCACTTCAGCCCCAGAAGCCTCCTGAGACCTGCTGGCCACGGAGTCCAATGCTGCCTTCCTGTACCCTTCCCTGCCCGTCTCCCTCTGGAGTTCCTGAGTCCAGCTCCTGCTGCCTCAGCGTGTTTGTTTGGTGGAGAAATGCCAAAGGGTCCTGGTCGTGCTTGAGCATTTGAAGCATTGGTGCTTTCATTCCTTTCCGGCCATCTCCAAGTAAACAGAGAAATAGGAATTTGCTGTCTTCCTCCTTTAAATAAACCTATTTGTGTGGGGGTGGGATGGGCTTGGCCCCTTGGATGTCTTTCCTTGTGTGAATCTTTTCCTTTTTAAGCAGAAAAATAGCATGTCTGTCCAGCCAGCTGGGCACTGGACTGGGGTCAGTCACTCCTCTCACTCTGAGCATGTCTGCCCTGTGCGTAGGGAGGGCTGGGACTGTGCTCTGAGACACCTGCCTAACTGCTAGAGGAGGCCAGGCTGTGCCAGGAGGTGAAGCACCAGCCCCCAGCTGTGCCCTTTCTCTCTCCCCATGTTCTGGGAGACCTGTAGGTCTCTTGGGGATGTGATCTAACGGGGAAGAGTGCTGTGGGCCCTGCCTTCAGCCATGTGCTGTCTCTCCCTGGGTGGATTTCTGTAGGTGTAGTGGTCTGTGTCCAGGTCTCTGCTGCTCCTTGGCTTCCCTGCTCCTGCCCTCCCGGGAGACATCTTGCCTGCAGTGGGGAAGCAGCAGCAGGAGAGAGGCAGACCCCATCACACACCTTGTAGGGACCACATGACACTCGCTGCCCCTAAGAGAGTCCCAGGGGTGAGTTGAAACAGAGTAAGCCAAAAACTTCTCAGTACTTTGAGCTGAGATAGGCTGGAGCATGTCCTTGCTGATGCCTTGAGCTTTTCCTTGTGGAACTGCCCACCTCTGGCAGAATAAACCTGGGTCCATTTATTTAATGCACAGAAACTAGACACGACCTCTGAGCCGTCTTTCCAGGATGTGGTTCTTGAAGCTTCCTCCTGTTGGCCCGTGTGGTTCGGTGGGAAGGCAACGGGAGCGCTGCGCCTGGGATTTGGTAATGCTGGTGAATTCCTCGGCTGGCCCGAAGCTTAACAGGGAGGTGATTCATAAAGCCCTGGTTGTTCGGGAGCACTCCTCGCCTGTGCTGAATGAACACTGGCATCTATCACTTCTTGAATGCCTGGGATTTCAGCCGTGGGTTGTGTGAGAAATGTCACCACATCCCAGTCCCGCATGGTGCCTGAGCGGCTGACCAATACCAGCAGCCATGAGTACCAATGGAAAACTCATTTCCAGCCTGCCTGTTGCTTCATACTCCCTGGAAAAATCCAGTGGGCTCCTCCCTGTGCAGTCAGGAGGATGTGGGCGTTTCCTGAGCTACAGAATGAGCTTTTTTTTCCCTTAAAAAGCACAGGAAAATATAAAAATAGTTTTCTGGTTTTTTTTGCTTTTTTTTTTTTTTTTTTTTCAAAGCAGCCTGAGGTCTGTGACACTGTTTCCAGGAGCGGCTGGGACTAACTTTCCAGCCTTGGAGAAGCTGGAGGGACAAAGTGAATGTTTAACTGGAGGGAGCAGCACTGCTGGCAGCAGAGTGGGTTCCCATCCCTGCCGTGCTGGCAGGTGGTGACGGGTTGGCCTTGAGGTTGGGTTTGGGTTATCTCTGCTGACAGGAAGCGCTGGAGGAACCAGAGTCGCCTGAAGCCAAACAGCCACACATTTCCTCAGCTCCCTTTTGCATCTCTAGTATTAAATTACTTTTGCAGGGTCACTGGGAACCTTGGCCAAGCCTTTCTGCCTCTTGTCCTCTCTTCCCAGGGAATTGTGGGGGACTGCAGCAGTGGAGGGCTTTCCTGTTTTTCCATCCCAAGTGGGAGGCAGGCAAAAGCCCCAGGGTTGCATCAGGCTCACAGTCAGCGGGGTCCACCGGTGGGCAGCTTTTGGGGAGCTCTGAAATGTGCTGGGGTGTCTGAGGGTCAGTGAGAGGCTGTTGTGCTGTTTGTTTGGGAAGGGGCATCCTAAAAGCACAAGGGAGTCACAAGCTTTGGGTTTGTCCCAGCTGTTTGTGCAGCTGGAGCAGCAAAGCTGCTCTCAGGGGGTGGTTTGCCAGTGAGGTATGAGAGTGAGACTAAGGACATGGACACTTTCAGCTGGGAAGCAAGGAGGGTCCAAGCCCAGCATGCTCAGAGGGAACCACAGCAGATGCTTCAACCCTGCTGAGACGCTGATGTCCCAAATGTGCTGGGGGAGAGGGGTGCAGAGAGGTGCAGGGCACGTTCCCTGCAGAGCACCATGCTGGTGGGTCAGCCCTGCAGAAATCTAAGCTGCAAAAGCTGCACTGCAATTAATTAGTAACTTCTGTCCTTAGCTCTCGGCACAGACTGCTGGGAGATGGTGGCCCACCAGCAGCTGGGCAGGAAAGGCAGGAGGGCTTTATTTTGATTACAACTGTCCCTAACAAAGGAAGCGGCTCTTCAAGCACAGGCAGCGTAGCAGTCGGCACGTCAGCATCAGTAAAGCCTCTGGCTTGCCAGTGTGAAGGCTGGCTTGGCTCCTTGTGTAACTGCCTGCTCCAATGTCTCAGGGTGGCCGCTCTCAGAGCGTGTGGACCTTGCAGAACAGTAACTAAGGATGCACCAGTTCCCTGCTTCCTGCACAGGGCCATGCCAGGGGGAATGCCTCTGGGGAAGCTGAAAGATGGGCTGATTAATGTTAGCTTTTCCCTTGGGAAAATAGCATGAGCTATAGAAAATTATCTGTGGGAGGGCAGGACAAAATGGTGTGAGGTCTCAGCCCCCTTGTTTTTGGGGGCTGAGAATTCATGCACTGTGAAGTGCATGCTTTGCTGGAGCTGCTGGAGTTCCTGCCTGGTGAGGTGCCAGCATCTCATACGCATGTTCTTAGAATCATAGGATGGTTTGGATTGGAAGAGACCATAAAAATCATCCAGTTTCAAACCCCCTGATGTGGGCAGGGACACCTCTAACTAGCCCAGGGTCCTCAAAGCCCCATCCAACTAGGCCTTGGACACTTAGAGGGAGGGGGCGTCATGGCTTCCATGGACAACCTGTGCCAGGTGTCAGGGTATTCCACCAACACAGTAAAAAATTTATTCATAATATCTAATCTAAATCTACACTGTTGGAACTGTTAACCCTCATCCTATCACTGCACTCCTTGATAAATAGTCCCTCCTCAGCTTTCCTGTAGGCTCCCTTTGAATACTGAAAGGCTGCTTTAAGGTGTCTCTGGAGCCTTCTGTCTTCCAGGCAGAGCAATCCCAACTCTCTCAGCGTTTCCTCATAGCAGAGGTGTTCCACCCCTCCATCTTTGTAGTCCTTTTCTGGACCCACTTGAGCAGGTCTTTATTATGCTGAGGAATCTAGGGCTGAACAAAGTACTTCAGGTTGTGTCTCACAAGAGTGGAGTAGATGGAGGGAATCTCCTCCCTTTACTTGCTGTCCATGCTACTTCTGATACAGCCCAGGGTACGATTTGCTTTCTGGGCTGTGAGCGCACATTCCTGGCTCATGTTCAGTTTTTCAT
>VYZU01004708.1:0-10179 GCA_013401355.1 Ceyx cyanopectus
TTCTATGATTCTGTGATACCAGTAACTTTATCACCAGTAGAAACTGTACCACTTGAACCACATATTTAGCTTCAAATGACTTCTGCAATATTGTTATTTTGAAGTTCTGCTCCTGTTCATGTTGAGGTTGGTAGAACAGCAGAGAACTGCAACAGAAACTACAACTTCTGCTTACCTGCTGATGGTCAACTATTGCCTTGCTGAGTGTTGCTATTTGTTTCATGGTTTCCATGATCAGCCTAAGAAAGTAAACACAATTGTGGACATTAAGACCATTAATATGAATCAACAGTATGTTTTAATCAAGGCTATTAGGTTTAAGCAAAAACTCCCCACTTTTCCTAGCGTCAAAATGAAGATCAGAGTTCTCTTTGGTCAGGCTTTTTGGAGGTGGTTTGTTGATGGGAGTTTTTTGTTTGTTTGTTTGTTTTGGATTCAAAAAATTTTGTGTGTGTTTTGTTTATTCTTTGCAGTTTTTGCCTTTTTTTTTTCTTACAGTTACTAATTATTATACTAATTATTGTTTTGTCCTTATTCCCCTCAGTTTCCCTAGCCTTTCACAGTTAAGTCTGACATTCCAAATCACAGAAGCATCAAGGAAGCCTGGACACCCAAGAATGGCTAAGAATTGAAGCTCCTGAGTTCTGACGTGGGGCAGGGACATCATGGATATGTCAGCTGTATTTATGACAAATTAAATTTCTCCTGTTACACTTCATATGCATGCACCTGTTAAAATCAGCCATAAAAATAAAATTTTAAATACATTTGAAGCTTTCGGTTCTTTTACAAAGACATTAAGCTTGTTCATGATTAATTAATGAAGGCAGCAAAGCAGAGGCAAGGATCTGTTAGAAGCCTGAATCATGTGCTCAGCTATTATAAATGCAGGTAAGTCATGCATTTAAGACAAAAACTTCTTAACTACAAACAGTTCTCACTAGTGAACCAAAGATTATGATCTCTATAGTAAAAGGCTGGTTAATTTAGAGCCTAAATGTATAATCACCCTGGGTATAAGAGGTCTGATCATGCTGATTCTAGCCAGCAGGTTAACAGTGTATAACTCACTAAAAACTAGGAGGAAGACTACTTTTTAAAAAAAGGTACAAAGAAATGATGCTGAAACATGTCATATTAAACTATGTAAAGTCTATTTCTTGCTAGCTGTGCTTTCCTCAAGAACACCATACCGTGAGTCATCATCATTTTGATTCAGTTTGTTTCTGAGGGCAAGCGTAAGTTGTATCCTGCAGAGTGTGGAGAAGAAAAATGTAACTGTTGAGAACTCATAGAAACTGAGAGAAGCTGATTTAGTTAAATAACAGAACATATATTACCAACGTTCCACTGATGCCCACTTTCACACTAGAATTATAAATGCTCAGTACTTATTAAATATCGCCCTTCTTAAACAACGAGGCTTAAGTCTCAGGAAAAGAAAGGCGTGTCAATGATTTACAAGAGTGACAACTCCTTTCTCTCCTGCCAGACATACTTAGACACTGCTAATCCCAGAGTCTTGTGAATGGAAGCTGGGTAAAGGTGGGAATTCAAATGAACAGCCATGTAACACAGGAGACCTGCAGCTACCACCTTTTCACAGGCATTTGTAAAATACTGCCAAGAAACACATTTAATGATTTACACAGTCAGACTTCTCCAATTTTCAGGAACCTTTGGGTTTACACATATTAACTTACCATTTCATTTTTCCCCCCTTTATTCTCTACATTCCTACTGGTTTGATGGTACCAAAGCCCCTCATGTTTGTAAAACACACACACCCCCGTATCACTTGCATATACTATTTAAGAAATAGGTATATGTACACATACAAAAAAACTCCACATAAATGGGAAGAAAATCCTACCTTTGCAAGGCTAATGACTTGTGGTGGAACGAGCCTTTGGATTCCTCAATGCTTTCTTCCAGATCTTGTATGTTACTGAAGGGAAAAAACAAATAAACACTTCTGTGACAGGTAAAATCATGGACCAGATCCTCCTGGTACGTGTACTAAGGCACATGATAAACAATGAGGTTAGCAGTGACAGCCACCATGGCTTCACCAAGAGCAAATTGTGCTGGACTAATTTGATGGCCTTCTATGAGAGTTACAACTCTGGATGGTACGGGAAGAGCAACTAATGCAATCTACCTGGACTTGTGCAAAGCATTTGACACTGGCCCATATGACATCCTTGTCTCCAAAATGGAGACATGGACTTGATGAATGGACCACCCAGTGGAAAAGGAACAGGATAGAAGTTTGCACTCAGAGAGTTGTGATCAATGGCATGATGTTCAGGTGGAGACCAGTGACAAGTGGTGCTCCTCACGAGTCTGTTCAACATCTTTGTCAGTGACATGGACAACGGCATCGAGTGCACCCTCAGCAAGTTTGCCAACAACACCAAGTTATGTGAGGGGGTCTCACTTGAGGGAAGGGGTGCCATCCAGAAGGACGTCAACAGGATTGAGAAACAGGCTAATGCAAACTGCATGAGGTGCAAGGTTCTGCATCTGGGCTGGGCCAATCCCAGGCAAAATTACAGACTGGGTACAGAGTGTGTTGAGAGTAGCCCTGAAGAGAAGGCCTTCAGGGTGCTGGTTGACCAGAAGCACAACATGAGCTGGCAGGGAGCTCATGCGGCCATGTGGCTCAGAAGGCCAACCTATCCTAGGATGCATCAAGATGAATATGGCCAGCAGATCAAGAGGTGATTATACCCCTTTACTCTGCTCTTGTGAGACCACACCTCAAATACTGCATCCAGTTCTGTTGTCCCCACCATAAAAGGGACACAGATCTGTGTGGTCTTCCTCTGGACTTGTTCCAAAAGATAATTCAGGGTTTGGAGCACCTCTGCTACAAGGATAGTGTGGGGGAGCTGGGATTGTTCAGTCTCGAAAAGAGGGACCTTATAACTGCCTTTCAATACTAGGGATCTTACAGGAAGACTGGAGAGGGATTCTTCACAAGAGTATCCAGCAATAAGATGAGGGGAAATGGTTTTAAACTGGAAAATAGGTTTAGATTGGATATGAATAAATAGTTCTCCAGTATGAGGGTGGTGAGACTGGAATAGATTGCTCAGAGAGGTTGTGGATGTTCCCTCCCTGGAGGTGTTCAAGGCCACGCTGGATGAGGCCTTAAGGAACCTGGTCTAGTTGAGAGGTATCCCTGCCCATGGCAGAGAGGTTGGATTAGAGTCCCTTCCAGCCTAAGCCATTCTATGATATGATGAAACACACAGTGTGAAGATTAGAAAAAAAAGACCAACAACAAAAGAACCCGAAACAATGTCATATTGCTCAGAAACCTGCTTTCTATATGTTTAAAGGAAGATTTTTTTTCCTGTAAACACAAAGTATTAAAGCCAGGAGTATTTTAGTATGTGGAATTACATTAATGAATTCTAGACATCACAAGAAGGACTGCAAATTTAGAAGCCACATAAGATACTAAACTGTATTAGGAGACTGAGTAAAATGTTTCTTCCCCCTGCTTTCTCTTCACTTCCTTTATTTTCACCAGGCTCCTGCAAGGTATTGATTGTTATTCTAGTAATTTAATAAAAAATAACCAGAAGAAAAACTCCAAGCTCAGTTCTTAATTCTTCAATATACATCAGAATTTTGAAGTCAGACAATAATATACCTCTTGTAAAACTCTTCTTCAGCTATGTATTCAGTAGTATTGTCTTGACCTGCAAAGAAATAATGTCACTAAAAGAAAGTGTAACAGAGACTTTCAAATACAACCTACAGAGCATGAAGAATAAGTGGTTTGAGGGCTATATAAACAAGGTATTTCTTCTTCCTAGCTCCATTCCTCATGTCTTTCACAGTTAGAGAGGTTGCAGTATTAACTAGCCTTATCAGAGAAATAATTAGGCTTTAAAGTATTTCCACTTAGTTTTTAGACATGCCTGAGATGGTGTGTGGATTTTCTGACTCCTAAGTTTCATTATCATCTGGTGCATGATGGAAACTCGGCCTTCATTTGCCTATGGCACTATCTATGCAGGGAGGTGTGTAGATGGCTCAGCCTCAAGTGGTCCATAAGCCCCAGATCAAACAGGGCCATGCTGAACTGAGCCTTGCAGTTACTCAACAAATGGTGGGTCCTGAATCTCAATTCAAACCACTATTCAACTTCAGTGGCAGTTCTAGCCAATAACTTTTGTGTATTCAGACTGTGTAATCAGTCACTAAAAACAGGGGATAAGAGTGCTAAGTTTTAGCTTAGGAATTTGGAGTTGGCTCTCTAATGCTTGCCTGTATGGAGATCCTTCTCCCCCTCGGTCAGGAGATCAGCCAAGGTGACTTTTCTAAGATTGAGAGTCCTTACCTGGAGTGGTGAATATTTAGCATTCTGTAATTTTGCAAACACAGGTGATTAACTAACACATGAATAATATTTAACACGCTTTCTACTTTTAGTGTATTCTTGCTTTTAAGTTGTAATAGTGCATTCTCCAACTGTATATTAAAAAAAAAAAATTGCATTAGTGGCACATTAGACTTCAAATAGATGGTTTGCTTGGGCTTTAAAGTTAAACCTGTGAGTTCAAATACATAATTTGCTTAAACCTTGCAGCCCAATCTCTTTTTGCCATAGCTGGCTCACAGCATTGCTCTATATATGCAGCTGGCTAGTTCAGTGGAAGAAGACAATGGTTACTGAAGGACAATAGGAACAAGCAGAAATACCTTAAATCAGTAATGCTGCCAAACTCTTTGGCAGACTTTTGGTAAGACTTCAGCCCCAGTGATCAGGTTCCTGAAAACCACAATCACATCTCAGGGTGTTACAGGAGGGAGTGTGAAGTGAATAGAAGGCAATGGGCTGATGAAGGACAGCCAACATGGCTTCATCAAGGGCAGATCCTGCCTGACAAATCTAGTGGTTTTCTATGATAAGGTGACTGCATCCATGGACAAAGGACAACCTGTAGATGTGATCTATCTGGACTTCTGCAAGGTTTTTGACACGATCCCCCACAACATCCTACTTGCCAAGTTGGAGAGATATGGATTAGATGGGTGGACTGTACATGGACAAGGAGTTGGCTGGATGGTCACATCCAGAGGGTGGTGGTCAATGGCTCAATGTCCAGATGGAGAAAAGTGACAAGTGGAGTCCCTCAGGGGTCTGCACTGGGACCTATTATTGTTTAGTATCTTCATTGACAGTGGGATTGAGTGCACCATCAGCAAGTTGGCAGATGACACCAAGCTAAGTGGTGCTGTTGAAAGGCTGGAGGGACGGAATGTCATCCAAAGGGACCTGGATAGGCTGGAGAGGTGGGCCCAGGTGAAACTCATGAGGTTCAACAAGACTAAATGCAGAGTCCTGCACCTGGGTAGGAACAACCCTCACTATCAGTACAGGCCGGGGGATGAGGTGCTGGAAGGCAGCTCTGCAGAAAAGGACTTGGGGGTGTTGGTGGATGAGAAGCTGGACAAGCCAGCAGTGTGTAATTGCAGCCAAGAAAGCCAATTGCATCCTGGGCTGCACCAAGGGAAGTGTGGCCAGCAGATCAAGAGAAGTGATTCTGCGCTGGTGAGACCTCACCTGGAGTATTGCATCCAGTTCTGGAGCCCTCAACATAGGAAAGACATGGACCTGATGGAGTGGGGCCAGAGGAGGACAACAAAAATGATCAGAGGGCTGAAACACCTCTCCTATGGGGACAGGCTGAAGGAGCTGGGGTTGTTCAGCCTGGACAGGAGAAGGCTCCGAGGCAATCTTATAGCCACCTTCCAGTACCTGAAAGAAAGGCTGGAGAGGGACTGTTTCCAAGGGCCTGTAGTGAAAGGACAAGGGGTAATGGGTTTAAATTACAGAAGAATAAATTTAGACTGAATATCTGGAAGAAGTACTTTACCTTGAGGGTGGTGGATCAGTAGAATAGGCTCCCCAGGGAGGTGGTTGGGGCACCATCTCTGGAGATATTCAAGGTGAGGTTGGAGAAGGCTCTGAGTAGCCTGGTCTAGTTAAGGGTGTCCCTGCTCACTGCAGGGGGGCTGGACTAGATGACCTTTGGAGGTCCCTTCTGGCCCTAAACATTCTGTGATTCTATGAAACCCAAGAGGAGAAAGAGCAGGAAGCAGTAATCACATGACGGCTTTGTAAGCATTCAAACGTCCTCAAGAGCTATGTAGAAAGTGCAGTAAGATGCTCAGCCAAGAAAAACATACTACTGCTACAACGAGCACTTCTAATATATAACTAAAAACCACAAAAACTATAATAGCCTTGTCACATTTTTTTAATTAGTCAGATCACGGAACAGGAGGCTCACTGGAGTTAAGTAGGGATAACCTTACCGGCACAAACTGCGGTGGTGTATTCCATGAGCTGCTGCTTCAACTGGTCCCTCACACTGGAGCAGGAGCAAAGGGACAAGGGTCAGGTGCCGCTGCGTGCGCGCTAAGAGACCCGGCCGCAGCCACCCCCTCCAGCCCACCGCGCCCTGCTCCCAGCCGCCTCCGCCTCTCGGAGCGGTTCCTCGCTGCCCCCAGCACTGACCGGAGCAGCATGACGGCGTCCTTCTCAATCGACCACCCGTCGTCTGCCTGCGCCGCGCCCGGGTCCTGCTGCATCGGCTCCATGGCTGCCCTTTCGAAAGTCCCGCGCGCGCGCGACCATGGGCAGAGCAGCCAGCGATTGCTTCTGCCTTGCGGGGCGGGGACCCCTCGCAGCCCGCCGGCCTCCCGCCACTCCTGCGCCTCTCCTACCCGATCGACGTTTCGGCGATCTTCGGGGCCGGAAGGAGGCTGAGCGGTCGACGCGATGCTCTCCCGCTGAAGAGCGGACGCGGAGGGAGAAGCGTGTGTAGGTTTTTATGGGAGATCACAAAGTAAAGAACAATTGACAAACAGTCAGACCAGGCAGATATAGGTATTCTTTTAAATACAGAGACAATAGTTAACATTATTAACAGACGGTTTACTCGAGAGACACGCAAGCGTGTGACAGACAGATGAACGTCCATCAGCAGAGCCTGTGCCACCTCCACAGCCAGCAGCTGCACTCCAGTGCTGGCTACCACCTCTCCTGGGTCCCAGCCACCACAGCGGGGCCACAGGCAGAAGGGAAAGTCCAGTGTATTAAGACATGAAAGGGAAAGTGCTTTAAACACACAGATGTGCAATATACAGGGGCACTGTGACAAGGATCTGTTAGAGTTCATGTGACACTTAAAGCATTTTGCAGTAGAGGCTGGGCAAGATCCCGTATCATAGAAGAGTCCAGTTCTTCAACTGAGCTTATCGTGGCATTTCTTCTGCTAGCATATTTATTCTTGATTGTCTGCAAAAGAGACAAGCTTACTTAAATTAACCCTGTTGCTAAACTTGCACTATTCAAGCTCACCCAAGGCTTGATGGCCACGCCAAGCCCATCTTAGCATACAATACCAGTTCATGGCTGGCTCATGCCACTTTGGCTAGACAGAGATGAAGCGAGCAGGTCTGATTTGAGTCAGACAGCTAAGCCAACTTCACAGCACCACATATTGACAGTTAACTACACACTCCCCACGTGCATCATGAGATTCTTACTCTGAGCTCGGTGAAGCCTTCATTCATAAGAATTACATTCTTTGCTATGTGCTGCATAACTGGGAGAAGGTCGACCTCAGCGTAAGACATGTAACATTGTAGAGGTGCTGTCTGAAAGGAAGAGAAATCAGTGTTCTGGTATGCTGTTCTAATCTGAGTAGATTGAATTCTTAGTCTTCTCTTGTGCTTGGGATCAACAGTTACTGCTTTACTGCAGTAACTTGTAATACCCTTGTAATTGTGCCACAGAGAGACAAGAACATGCTGAGATACCACAAGGGAAGTAGGAGGCAAGCACATGGTCCACAGTGGCCTTTAAAGCTTGGACACAGACACACTGAGGCCCAAACTATTAGGTAGACTAAGTGATGTAACAAGCATGACTTACCTACTTAGTTTCATTAAAGACTTTCAAAGCTAAACAGGAAGCAGCTGCTGCAGTCTTGGATGGAGGGAAATGAACCATGTCATAGTCCAGAAGAGACAATTCCATCAGGTACATAGCCAGGACACAGTGTTTTGAGTCCACCTGCTTTGTTAGAGTTATGCATCAGCTATAACCAAGGCACAAGCATCCTCTAAAGTCCAAGGCTAATAAAGCAAGAAGAAATAGTTCCTGGCAAACATTCCCAGAGCTATAGGCTTGAAATTTAAGTGGCATAGTAACAGAGCAGTTAGGCAACTCATAGGCTAGTATCACTCCATTTAACGGCAGTTTGGAGTACTAGGCAGGCATTTTACCTCTGGTATTGGGTGGGTTAAGATCATGGGACTGAAAGCAGATAAACACCCATTTATATGGGTATCCACTAGGCCCAGTTGCCAAACTGCTGCAGTGCTCAAAAGTTTTGAACCATTTTAACAAGCTGCCACAGTCAAGTACTGCATTTTCCAGATATTGCTTACAGTAGCACCTGTTCTTAACACTACCTCTGCAGTCTTTGAAGTCTGCTTTAGGAAGTGCTCAACACGAGAAAGAACTTTTTCTCAGTGAGGGTGCCAGAGCTCTGGAACAGGCTGCCCAGGGGCGTTGTGGAGTCTCCATCTCTGGAGACACTTAAGACCCGCCTGGATCTGTTCCTGAGTGACTTGGTCTAGATGATCCTGCTCAGGCAGGGGGGTTGGACTAGATGATCTTCTAGGTCCCTTCCAACCCCTAATATCTGTGATTCTGTGATTCTGTGAAGTGCAGAGGTAGAGGACTACCTAGACAAAAGTCCAGGGCTTGCAGGATCTTCTCCTCCATCTGGCAGATTTGGAGCTTAGTGTAAGCATTACCAGTTACATGGACAAATTCTCCAATATGTGGGGCATACATCTCTTCATATTTGCCAGCAATAAACAAAGCTGTGACGCCAACCAGCTGCAACATCTTCTTGGAAACAGCATTGTCCTGTTGTAAGCAGCAACAGAGATTTATCTGATTGACTTGACTCGGAACACAGCTTTTCAAGGTAGCCAGTGTAAAGTTTGTTCTATATCAAGATGTTCATACTGACATACACAGAGTAACTGTGCATACCTGCTAGTTCTTCTGGCATCTGCAGGGGCATTAGAAGGCTCCGAGATAAAATCAGGGAAAGGGGCAAGCAGTTTTGACATAAAGTCACTGTTCACAGCTGAGATAATTGTGTGGCACAGCATAAAATTAAGTATCAAATACCCATTGTTTATCACCTGTATTTTTTTAAGGGTAACATTTAATCACCTATGCTACTACCAGTTAGTGCTTGTTGTGCTGTAGCTTAGTGCTAAATGATTAGAAAAGCATTCCCTGGCACTGGGAGAGAGATGCTTACTTGCAGAAAGCGATCAACAATAGCAGCTGCCAAGTACAAGGTCTCTTGCAGGAGTGAGATTTATCTGTACTTGCACAAGCCAGTCTATGAGCATGGCACGCATATTCCCACTTATTTCCTGCCCCGACAGGTATCTTGGTCTGACACACAACACTGACTCTCACAACAGCTGGAGATGAAACCAGAGCTCTATTTATACAGGATTTTTGGTAGCATACTTACTCTCCTGTTTACATCCCAATTGATTTTTTTTATTTTTACCAGAAAAGTCAAGATGCATGACATAAAACACTACTGAAAACACATTTATTTTTTCCTCATTATATGCACATATGTTGTTTGCTAGCAGGTGTACAATACTGATAAAACTTCTAAATCTTTTCTTCATCTCTGAAATTCTTTTGTTGCAACCATCTGTGTATGAATTAAAGGACTACACTAACACCCTTCCCTTAGTATTTATTGCAATAAAAATCAACTTGCCTAGGCCTGCGATTTGCAAACCTGCCCTTACAGCACGGCTCTATCTGATTTTGGGAGAGGGGAACCTGAACCCATCTTTAGAAGATTATTGCAGGACACAGGGTCTTGTCAAATGAGTTTAAGACAGGCAATGTTTATTGCCATTGTCTTCCTGTCACAGTAGCGAGGAAAACACCATGCATGTGTGGTTGGTAACACACAAAAAGATGCTGAACACTTGCTAAAATGCAGGTTTGCATGTGTCTGTGAAGTATCCAGGTACCCACTGATCTTCATGAAGGGCAGACTTCAACCTTTTTAAGGGCAGATTTCAACCTTTTTA
>VYZU01005030.1:10199-24286 GCA_013401355.1 Ceyx cyanopectus
TTTCCTGAATTATATTATCAGTGAGTGCTGAAAGACCCACATAAAACCAAAATAAAATTAAAAAATAACAAAGGCAAAAAAGACTAAACCCTCCTGAAAAAAACATTTATTAAGATTTTTTCCATTTTTAGGGGTTTGGGTTTTTTTTAACCTAAAGAGATGCTTAAATTACAGTATTCACTGATATTTTTTGTACATTTTTTCAGGAAGAGGATGTTTGAGGCTGAATCTCTCATTAATTCTGTGCTTCCAACTAGCATTAGTGAATTTGTACAGGTAAATAAATCATCAACCAAAATTAACACTTTTACTTCATATTTCTACATAAATTAAACCAACAGCCAAGCTGCCTACTGGCTTATGTTTTATTGTTGAGTTAATACCATATACACTACAAAGTTTTTAGCACTTTTGACTTTCAGGTTTGGACTCATTTTCTTCAAGTTTTCAGATTTTGAGAAAAATTCAGGTATTTGTTGACTTTGAGGCTACCTCAAATCAACAAACCCTTATGTTTGAAAGAACTTTTGTATTAAAAATGTTAGTTTATTTTGAAAATGCTTTGTTTTAAAAAAATGTTATTTTTTTTCCAAGTAGGATGAGAGGGTTCCACTTGTAACTATCAGCTGAGGGTTGCTGGAGGCTGAGATCTTGGTCAGATAATTATCTGGCATGCTGCTGTAATGCTTAGGGCCCTTTTATTGGGTTGTTCAGCTAGGAAAATCACATATATGGATGGAAATTCATGAGGTGCAAATAAGATGAATTGTTGAAATACATTTAATTAGAGAAAGGGTCCTAAGAATGGATTGTTGGATGGGGAAGGTCACTGTGAGACTAAAAAAAAATCAAAGTATGGCTGGGAGCTGAGGATCTCTCAGATTTGCTTCATAGTGAAAAGTTTCACTTGAGAGGGTAAACACCTTTATAGTATTTTGTATTATTATGGACCTACAATTATTCTTATAGCACTTTATAAGTAATTATAAGAAGTAATAATAATTACAAAGCCTAGCAGGAAAGAATTGCTGAATGTAGTGATGCCCAGCAAAGCACAAATGCAATTCCTCTGATTTTTTTGTCTTTTTATGCATGGAATTCTTTTTCTCACCCATCTAAATAAGAGGAGTAAGTCGTACACAAACTCAACTAAAGTTTCACATCACAAACTCAACTAAAGGCACATATGTGAGTCACCTTTAAGGAGGCTTCTCATTGTCTAGAGAAGAAAAAGATAATTGTATTTGAAGAAAAAAACCTCAGATGTGACTGATTCATCTGACCTGACATTCAGGCAGGTGTTTACAAAGCACATGGTTGATCAGAGTATTACTCAGCTGTGGGAAAAAAAAAGTGGCCCCATTTCTTTGTAAATTCTCAGGCCNTCTGAAAAACCTGATATCTTGGTGGAAAAATAACTTTAAATCCTCAAAAACCTGCTTGTAGAGCCAAGGGGGGAATTAATATCTGAACGGACTATTATTTTAATTGGAGTTATCACAACCTACAGGTTTTTAATGGAGAGGAAATAAAACGCTTGTTAATATTTATCTTATTTTTAAAGGGTAATGCCATAATTCCCCTGGGTGCTGGCTTCATTATGTGTAGCTGATCAGTAAATTGCCAGGCAGAGGAGTGAGTGCAAGCTTAGGGAGAAATTGCTTGCTTGGGAGGCTCACCTCAGTGCTTTTCCAGTCTCAGGCTTTGTCAGTCTTCCTTCCAGGGTGTTTAATAATTTAAAAAGTGGCAGTTGCAACAATATGTAAAGGGAGATGACAATAATAATCTGAAAATCCTTCCTGAGTCCATGGGTGTTTGGTGGATGTGGAGAAGCACAACTGAGGGCTCTTTGTTAGGCTGAGGCATCAAGCTGTACAGAAAAACACCACCTGGGAGCATCTCTTTTCTTCAGGATCACTGCAAGCTGGTATTTTAACCTACTGTGCACCTAATTGCATTAAACACAGCTGTATTCCTTTTTTTAACTGTTTTCTTCTTTCAAAAACCTTTACTTTTTTATTATTTTGTCTGCTAATTTGCTATTTGCACCACCAGTCTTAAGGTTTTTGTCATAGGTGAGCACAACACAAAATAATAGATTTTTTTTATGATTAATCTGACATGCTAGACATGCTGAAATTTTATTTGTATGAATAAGATGGCAGCTTAGTTTTNAAAAATAAAAGGGGAGGGAGGGAGCTTGAATTAGCAGCCTGACAAATAACAAAATCATAAATCCACCAGTGGGTTGCTTTTTTCTTCCCTTCAGCCTGACGTTATTTTCTTCAGATTGAATTTGTATCTTCTGAAGAGTGAAGAGAAAAAAATGGCAGTGGTGGTTTGCAATATGGGAATCTGTAAACCAGAATAAATTACCAATTATTGGCTTGATTCTGAAACTTGAATTGAGGCACATGGTTGGTTAGTCATACAAATATTCCTCAGCTAAATCCAGCATTCTTCTCTCAGGTGGCAGGTTTTTATAACTGGCTGTAATGTCATGAACAACTGAAAGTATTTTGAGCTGAAGTGAATATTAGAATCATAATTCTAATTATGATGTAATAACCTGGTTGTTTTCTTTCTGGTTAGTGTTCCCAATCTACATTTATTTAAGTGCTCTGAAAGCACAGGCAGTTCTTTGCATAGGAAAGGAACAAGGTGCTAAAATACAGGGCAATTTAATGGAGAATATGTTATCAGGTTGAATATTCCTCTTCTGCTTCATCTTTTTTAAATAAGATAAAACCTAAAAAGCCCAAGGGGCTAACCTGGTGTATTGGTTACTGCCTCAGATCTTGCCCACAGCTCTCCCTTGAGGCAGTGTGGAAGATTTGACAAGCAGCATGAACATCAGCACACCCATTTGTGGTGTTGCTGAATAAAAAGTGAAAAAAAAAAATATGGAGTGCTGTAGGAAATTAAGGTTCCTCACTGGGTTATAGATGGAAGATGCTCTTGACAGGGAAGAAAAATGCATTAAAAAGGGGAAAAAATGATGGGTTCCTTATGTCATATATATGTTTTGTTAGTTTGCTCAGCAAACTGCAGAGGAGTTTTACTGTTGTAACCTGTGGAGCATCTCATCCCTTGGTGAATGTTCTCTTGGACTTGAGAAGTCTAAAATTTGCTTTTTTCACATTAGGAAAATGATCAGTTTTGACACTTAATGTGGTGTTGTCCATCACCTTTGGACAGCAGCACGTTTGGATCTGCAAAAGGATGTTTTCAGAAGATAACTGTGTTGCAAAGGAGTTTTACTTGCTGGTTCTGAATCCCACTTGAAATGCATGAGTATTCACTGCTAATCTGACAGGCAAATGCCATTAAATTCCAGAATAATGTGCCTGAAGTTACTGCAATATTAAACTGTTTGGAAAATCAAATTCAAACCACATTCACTTAAATGCTAAAACGGATTTTCTACTATGCTTGCAAAAGAGATGAACTCCTCTGTTGATGTGAAAATCAGTTTTGTTTTAAACATCAACTAAATCTAATCTCAGTAGTCACTGAGGACCTCGTGTGCCACCTTTCAATTTTTAGCAGTTATTCCTGTAATCTTTCTCTGAGGAATAAAAAAAAGGGATAAAAATATCAGCCTAAGAACATTATTCTTCACTCTGACTTTTGAAGGGAAAGGAAAATATATTGTAAGATTACCTACAGTGCTACCAATTAGTGCCTGGTAAAGCACTGCACAGGGGAAATTATTTTCAGTGTGAGGGGGCCAAATACTTGTTCAGATCATATTGATAAATAATCCACCTCAGCAGCTTCCTGCAGTGTTTAATCTTAACTGTTTCAAAATGTTTTCCATAACTGGATGAATAAACCACTCATTATACACAGTAAAGTGAATTTAATGCTTTATTTTTTTCCCTGGCTTTGTGATCAGGCAGCACAGCTCAGCTCTAGAAGAAATGCAAAGCTAGCAACGCCTGCCCATCTCTCTTCCTACAGAGGTGCAAAGATCCATTTGAGCTGCACAAGCTTAAAATATCCCTTCTGAAAACAGGACTGGATGAGGTTTCTAACTCCATCAGGAAGGTGCTTCTGTATTTCAAACAGAGCTGAGGCCACCCAGAGACCAATTAATCTCAAAGAGCACTCACTGCAGTGACAAGTGGTTCAGGTGCAATCTGAAGGCATTGGGTCACTCAAAAAAAGGTCATTTAAATGAAAACAGAATTTTAATTTATTAAATTTAATGGGTCAAATTTCAATTTCTTTTTTGAAGCAGTCAGGATGGCTTCTATCCTGTAAATAGTATTTTCAATTTTCCTTGTAAGAAATCAAGCAGAGATTTTTGTTTTGTTTGCCTCATTTGCTTTGTTTTCTTATTGCATTGGAAAACTCTATTTTGAGTGGTTTACAACTCTGCTAGTTGTAAACTACTAGTGCTGAGTGATTACCTCAGAATGGTTTGCTTAGTGATTTTTATCTCCTTTTTTTTTTTTTTCCCTAACCCCAAAGGAAATATGCTGAAATGAAACAGAAGTCATGCACTACTGAGGAATTTCAATTTGTATATACTCTGGCAGGTCTTTGATGATCCAGAGCTGAGTGTGACTCATCTTAGATCTGAAATGGACAAGCACTTGATAATTAAGCAGCTACTCTCATATCTGGAAATTAAAGTGCAATTAATGACTGATACATTTTGCCTGCACAGAAAAGACCGAATTAAGATTTTATAGATAATTTTCCTTATTGAGTACTCTGACTTTCAAACACTTGTTATTTGCAAATTTAGCACATGGAGTGATTTGCAGTGTTAATTTTAGGTAAGTGGTTTGGGCTGATCACTTGTTTATCCCTGTAGGTTGGTCATAAATGTGGAGTGCAGATTGAAGGTGCATTAACCAGGTCTCCCTCTAGAGACAACTTGGGTTTGTTCCCTCCTTGGGCTTCCATCAGAACAACATGAAAGCTTTGAGAAAACCTTTCTGGAAGAACAATTCCCCAGCAGGGATGGCAAACCTGGAAACAAGTGATTTCCACGGGCTCCATCCAAGGACTGGTCAGAAACTTGTTTAGCTCCATGGCTGGTTTGTTTTTTTTTTCCTTCTCCTCTATATTTTTTGGAAAGGAAAGCAAATTTGTTTTGATTTTTTGCTCTTTTCTACTGAAAAAGTTCCTAGCACCAGCTGCTCTGCCCTACAGATCCTAGGCCACAGACTAATGCAGATGCCAGGGGGTACTGTGGGATGTGTTTTTCATGTCAGCAAAACTTGATTTGGGCAGGGTGAGTGGGGGAGAGGAGATCAGGTAAAGACAAGCAACAGGAACATTAAACAGAGCCTTCCATTTTTTTTGCAGCATTTGTTCATTTTGGTTTTGCTCTTTAAAAATCCCTTTTTTAAATAGAAAGTATCTGGATTGATGTTGTTCTGTTCTGGTTTGGTTTAGATTGCTTGATTGTTGGTTGTGGTTTGGGGTTTTATTTAGTTTTTTGGGTTTCTTTGGGGCTTTATTTATAAGCAAAATTCCTTCCTGGCTGCCTTTTAGTATGTTTAGAACTAATGACCATCCTCTTAGGTACAAGCAAAGGGATGGAGGGGAAGAAGTTGAGATGGACTGCTGCTTTAAAAGCTTTTTCCTTAAGACAAAATGTACTAGAAAAAAGGAGCAAAAATAGAAAAAGCCATTCTTGTCTCAGGTGCTGGGAAGACGTAGGCAGAACACATGGTCTTATCAGCTGCTCTGCCATGTGGTAAACCTGTAGCAGCATTGGGCTCTTGAGAATATTCCTGAGTTACCTCATTTGTCACAAGTTCAGAGATGTTGCCTTGTGAAGGAGATGGTCTTGCAGGTCAAAGCCAGGCTCTCAGAGAGGGGAGAAATAGGGAGCAGAGGAAAAGAGGCATCTCCTAGCACTTCATATTTAGCCAGAGGTGCTGGGCATGGTAGTAAAATCTTCATCCACCTCTGTTGGGTCCTTTTGGAACAACACACAAAGGAAAGGAGGTTCCTCACTGTCCTGGAGTGTCTGTGGCTCTGGGGAATGAGGAGAGAGGTAGCAGTGAAAGTTCATCCTCTAAATAATCCATAGAATTATAAACAGTCATGTGGTGCTGCTTGCAATGTACAGATGCATCAGGTCAGTCCTGAAATCATGATGCAGAGCAGCCCCACTGCCCCGTGGTACCCAGCCAGTGCTTGAGCTGTGCCAATGCCACCCAAGTGGTCGCCCACATCCCCTGGGGTGGGAGATTTGCTCACATGAGCAATCAGGAGCTGATCTGTGGGCTGCTGCTTCTCTTTGGAGCCTCTGGTTGGGAGGAGAGAAGATGCTACAGAGATATGCTTCATTCCACATAAAGAGTGGGTGAAACTCAGGCAAAAAAAAGCTGTGATTCAAGAACCTCCTGAACAAAGAAAGGACAGAAAGAGAGCAACCAGCAAAGGTGCTTGAAGAATGCATTAGTATAAGCCATTTAAAAAAATTATACTAATATGTTCACTTGAAATAACTTTTTTGCAAGCAATTACAATTCTTTATAGCAAAACACCCAAATATTGTAATAAAAACGTGCTCCTTAGTGCATTAAGGCATTTTTTCTATGATTTTGCTAGATAATGGATTGATCCAAACATCATAAGAAAAAAACACACATTAAAAAAGACCTTATTAAAAGATATACTGAACTGCTTCTCAGAATCTGCTCTGTATATTTTCTCTGGAGCAGTCAATTCAACATTTGGAAACCTGAAACACTAGGGGAATTAAAGAACAAAGAAATACAAACACTTGCTTACTTTTCTCCCTCCCACCCTACCTTTTTCTGCAGCTTTTTAACAGTGTTAATTGGATGAGCTGAGACAACAGCCAATGTAGAGTTTCATAGTTTTATGTCCAAGTCAGCCAGGGGTTTGCCATGGGCTGAGAAGCCACACTCATGAATTTCAGTGCAGCATCAAACTGTCAGAGGACGTGCTCTCTGGGGCAGAGATGATTAGTCCTTCCTCTCTTCTTTGCTGAACCTGTTCTAGATGTTATCCCTGGACAGACAAGGGCTGTTTTCTGCAGTGGTGAGGCCCCAGCTGCCAGGACACTGACCCTGGGACAATGCTGTGTGATAACCCTTGTGGAGCTGCTGATGAGACTTGAGCCTGGATTTCATTCCTAGGTCTTGGGAGTGTGATGTGGGGTCAAGGAAATATCTGTATTCTGCACTATCTGTATTCTGTTGCAGTGATGGGAATTAGTTTGTTGCTAACTGGGTTTTCAAGATGAAAAATACACTTCAGAACAGTGGTTTAGGAGGGAGTTCTATATATGTGGGAATCAAAATTAATATTAGCATGTCCACGCCTAAGATTGCTTTATGCTTGGACAAGTTTAATAGACATTTCTTAAATAATTTATTACATATATATTGATTTTTTTCAGTTCTAGACAGCTCTAATAATAATGAAAGAAAACTGAGAGATCAGATAAAACAATAAAATGTTCCCTTGTAGGCAATATCCCACTGTTCATGGGTATAGCTCTTAAGGAAGAAAATTGACACATATACTTCAACATGTGAATAAATAAACCCATCAATAAGAGTCAAGCAGGTGAAATAGGAGCTGTTTTTTCATATAGTGAGCAAATATGTTGGGAACTTGGAAGCCTTCATCTGTTTTCTCATATTTATGGCAACAGGTAACTTTCAGCTAGTACAACTGATCAGTGAAGCTGCTGTTTTCATGAGTTGTTTTGAAAGCTGATTCCATTTTTGTAGGCTTCTGCTTTTGAAATATATATATATATAAAAATATAAATATATATATAAACCTGTTAAAAATCCATTCTACCTTAAGTGAAATTTCTGGAGCATTCATACAAAGCACTATAGCAATCCCAGGCCAGCCTATCATTTACATAAGGGAAAGGGGCCAAAGTTTATAGGTGCTTTAAATAAATTGAGAAAATCCTGTTTTAAGAGTCCATGGTTTGTATTAATGAAATTAAGGCCTGTATTCTTGAAATGGTTCCTATTAAAAAAACTTCATTTTAGTTGGAAAGCCTTTCAATGAGGTTGTTAGTCTCTGCTGAGAGTCCACCCTCCTGTGAGCATTTTGGAAGAAAAAAAACATTGCTGAGGCACAGATGCACAGTGAGCACATTGCATTTAGCAGCTCTGCTGTAAACCTTGATGCCCCATTTGCAGCAGCTCTGTGAGTTTAGCAATCTGTACTTCAGGGCCCATTTGTCTGGGTTCAGGAATGCTGTCTATTTTCATCAGCACAGTTATGGTGGCAGACTCCACACTTGGACTTGGGATGTCAAAACTGTTTTGTCAAGGCATCCTGTTCTCACATTTGAAGCAGAGCTTTGGTGCAAGCTCTGCTAAAAACACATGAGCTGATTTGGGTGTTCTCTATTCAGGGCACGAAAGAGTTGGGAAGAAGTTTCTTCAGAGCAAAGAGAAAGTCTGTGACAAAGGTTTGGAGGGAAAAGGTGTTAGAAGCAGCTAACATCTCTCTCGGCCTCTCCTCAGCAGGGAGATGCTCTCACAGGAGAGTTAGTTAGGCCTAAACCTGGGTCCTGTTGTGTTGTCCATGTCATGTTATAGACATGGCTGCTTATGCTATTTTTCTTTTCTCCATGGAACCCAATCCCTGCTTTCAGAGGGAGCAGGGATCTCACAGGGCCATCCCACTCCTGAAGCAAAAACCAGCTAATGACACCAAGAATGTCACAGAAGTTGGTGGGATCCAGTGCTTGAGAGCAGGTTTTTTTTTTCACTTGGAAAGTGCAGAAACTAATGAGGCTCTGCTTCTAAATAGAGGCTTTTCCCAGAGGAAACCACCAGGACAAGTAGCTGGTGGTTGTAATTTTGTACACCTCATTTAAACCAATCATGATCTTGATTTTGAAAAGGCCAGAGGGAAGAGGACAAAATGATGCTGATGAAAGGAAAGTTTGGGGTTTGAATTTTTGGTTGTTTCTTTTTCACTGCTCATAGTCATGTTATTAAACATTTCCCAGGCTGTCTTTGCCTCTCTGGCAAGGAGCATTGCAAAGCATCTTCAGATGTATCAATAATGCCACTGGAGAGGTCCAGTAAAGGACAATTGTGAGAATAAAGGTGAATTTTTAGCTCGTTGAGGGAATCATAACACCTTTCCAATGAAGAACCAGAGATGAAGTTGTTTGAGAAACACCAAGATTTCTAAGGGAAAAAAAAATAACAGTATTGGTTAACTTCAAACATCATCCTTTAGTCAATACCAGAGAATTAATTATGAGAAAATGAGCCACTTTAGTAAGTATCTTGTTAATATGATTTTTGAACTAGTTTTTTTTCACGTGAAAAACAGTCAGAGAAAACGGGATTTAGGAAAAATTCAAATAAGAAATGGGTGAAGTCAAGAAAATCTGATGCTTGGTTTGCTTTGTGGACAGAACTACTTTTTTTTTGTTTGCTATCTTTTTTTTTCTATACTATAGTNCTTGGGAGTGTGATGTGGGGTCAAGGAAATATCTGTATTCTGCACTATCTGTATTCTGTTGCAGTGATGGGAATTAGTTTGTTGCTAACTGGGTTTTCAAGATGAAAAATACACTTCAGAACAGTGGTTTAGGAGGGAGTTCTATATATGTGGGAATCAAAATTAATATTAGCATGTCCACGCCTAAGATTGCTTTATGCTTGGACAAGTTTAATAGACATTTCTTAAATAATTTATTACATATATATTGATTTTTTTCAGTTCTAGACAGCTCTAATAATAATGAAAGAAAACTGAGAGATCAGATAAAACAATAAAATGTTCCCTTGTAGGCAATATCCCACTGTTCATGGGTATAGCTCTTAAGGAAGAAAATTGACACATATACTTCAACATGTGAATAAATAAACCCATCAATAAGAGTCAAGCAGGTGAAATAGGAGCTGTTTTTTCATATAGTGAGCAAATATGTTGGGAACTTGGAAGCCTTCATCTGTTTTCTCATATTTATGGCAACAGGTAACTTTCAGCTAGTACAACTGATCAGTGAAGCTGCTGTTTTCATGAGTTGTTTTGAAAGCTGATTCCATTTTTGTAGGCTTCTGCTTTTGAAATATATATATATATAAAAATATAAATATATATATAAACCTGTTAAAAATCCATTCTACCTTAAGTGAAATTTCTGGAGCATTCATACAAAGCACTATAGCAATCCCAGGCCAGCCTATCATTTACATAAGGGAAAGGGGCCAAAGTTTATAGGTGCTTTAAATAAATTGAGAAAATCCTGTTTTAAGAGTCCATGGTTTGTATTAATGAAATTAAGGCCTGTATTCTTGAAATGGTTCCTATTAAAAAAACTTCATTTTAGTTGGAAAGCCTTTCAATGAGGTTGTTAGTCTCTGCTGAGAGTCCACCCTCCTGTGAGCATTTTGGAAGAAAAAAAACATTGCTGAGGCACAGATGCACAGTGAGCACATTGCATTTAGCAGCTCTGCTGTAAACCTTGATGCCCCATTTGCAGCAGCTCTGTGAGTTTAGCAATCTGTACTTCAGGGCCCATTTGTCTGGGTTCAGGAATGCTGTCTATTTTCATCAGCACAGTTATGGTGGCAGACTCCACACTTGGACTTGGGATGTCAAAACTGTTTTGTCAAGGCATCCTGTTCTCACATTTGAAGCAGAGCTTTGGTGCAAGCTCTGCTAAAAACACATGAGCTGATTTGGGTGTTCTCTATTCAGGGCACGAAAGAGTTGGGAAGAAGTTTCTTCAGAGCAAAGAGAAAGTCTGTGACAAAGGTTTGGAGGGAAAAGGTGTTAGAAGCAGCTAACATCTCTCTCGGCCTCTCCTCAGCAGGGAGATGCTCTCACAGGAGAGTTAGTTAGGCCTAAACCTGGGTCCTGTTGTGTTGTCCATGTCATGTTATAGACATGGCTGCTTATGCTATTTTTCTTTTCTCCATGGAACCCAATCCCTGCTTTCAGAGGGAGCAGGGATCTCACAGGGCCATCCCACTCCTGAAGCAAAAACCAGCTAATGACACCAAGAATGTCACAGAAGTTGGTGGGATCCAGTGCTTGAGAGCAGGTTTTTTTTTTCACTTGGAAAGTGCAGAAACTAATGAGGCTCTGCTTCTAAATAGAGGCTTTTCCCAGAGGAAACCACCAGGACAAGTAGCTGGTGGTTGTAATTTTGTACACCTCATTTAAACCAATCATGATCTTGATTTTGAAAAGGCCAGAGGGAAGAGGACAAAATGATGCTGATGAAAGGAAAGTTTGGGGTTTGAATTTTTGGTTGTTTCTTTTTCACTGCTCATAGTCATGTTATTAAACATTTCCCAGGCTGTCTTTGCCTCTCTGGCAAGGAGCATTGCAAAGCATCTTCAGATGTATCAATAATGCCACTGGAGAGGTCCAGTAAAGGACAATTGTGAGAATAAAGGTGAATTTTTAGCTCGTTGAGGGAATCATAACACCTTTCCAATGAAGAACCAGAGATGAAGTTGTTTGAGAAACACCAAGATTTCTAAGGGAAAAAAAAATAACAGTATTGGTTAACTTCAAACATCATCCTTTAGTCAATACCAGAGAATTAATTATGAGAAAATGAGCCACTTTAGTAAGTATCTTGTTAATATGATTTTTGAACTAGTTTTTTTTCACGTGAAAAACAGTCAGAGAAAACGGGATTTAGGAAAAATTCAAATAAGAAATGGGTGAAGTCGAGAAAAACTGATGCTTGGTTTGCTTTGTGGACAGAACTACTTTTTTTTTGTTTGCTATCTTTTTTTTTCTATACTATAGTCCATATACACAAGCCTCATTTTCTTTCTATAGTTTCCAACACAAATTAACCTTTGCTTTCTAATCACTTGATTTGTGATTGAAAATTCCTTCACATTTAACACTATTTGTTTAATTTATCCCTTTTTAATTACAAATCAGAACTAAAGAAGCAAATGGCATAATAATTCTCAAGATGAAAAAATGAATATTATTTAAAAGTCATCATCTCCATTTGAGTTTTCTAGAGCTATTGAAGGGTTACATCTACATTAGATGTTAGAATGACTATGTTGCAGAGTTAGTGTGAAGAGTACTATGTATATTAATTTTCAGCATGTGATTAGATGTCTCTCAATTTAACCCTTTAATTAAAAGAATTAATTATTTTAATAAATTGTTCAAGTCATTATTTTTCTTTGGAATAAACTTTCTAAAAATCTTAAGGTACGTTTTCTAACTTTTTCAATTGTTGTTTAGCTGAAGCCCAAAAGAAAGGATGAAATAATAATTGAAGTCTAATTAAATGAACAGGAAGCAAGGGGTGTAAAAGAACAAAAAGGATTAAATCAGTGGGTCTGGATGAATGTGATTTGTGTTGCTTTTACTTGGTCCTTTTTCCTTCTCAGCCAATCAATTAACAATCTTACCTGATAGAATTGATTCTTCTATCTGCAATATTACTCTTATTTTTTTAAGGGTTACAAACCAACCTAAAACTCAGTGGAATCAATGAGTTGAAGAGCACTCTCTTCACTACCATAGCTCTAGCTGAAAATATCCAGAGGTATTTTTAGCTGCTCTACTGTAGGTTTGCTTCAAGTCAGCATTACATTGGTGTAGAGTGAGTCTCTGAGTATTTCTGAACACAGCAGTGTTCTGAAAACATTTGTCTAAGAGTGAATTATAGGCAGCTCCAGGCAACACTTCATGTCCTCTGAAGCAGCCTAAATGTGAAATAACTCCTGGGTCCATAGGCTTGTGCCAGGTTCCTGGTTATTGTTGTGGACCAGTGGGCTCTTCAGTCATCCCTCTCTGCCAGCCCTTCAGCAGCTCTTCATAAACTAGATATTTCTGAAAGATAAACCTACAGACCACACAATTCACTTCCAAACTGTGTATCTTCATGTGTTTGGATAGTTCTTCCTTCCACCAAAACCTCCTGAATATGGCCTTTTTGTGGATTGGTTTCTTCCTCTTTTAGTTTTCTGGTAGATCTCACTGCATTATTCACCTGTGTTAATGAATAAAAGAAATAAGCACTTAAATTTTTATATTAGAGTTTTCAAATCAGATGCAGAAATCATGTGTTACTGCAGAATGTTAACTCTGGGCTCCTTAACAGTTTACAGTTTTCACAGCTCCTCCAAAAAAATTAACATTCAGAAACAAGAAAGGATGCTTTATGACTGATTGATTTCTTGATTCTCTCACAGTGTGATGCACAGATTGCTCATCAATTTTATAGGGGAATGTATCATGCCACTTATAAATATCTCATTATCTTCTCTCTGCAAACACGTGTATCAGAAATACAACAGTTGAATGCATGCAGGGTTTATATTTCCCTAGGGAAAAGTGAAAACTTCAGGCTCATGAGAGCATCCCTAGGCCCCCCTGAGTGGCATATCTAGCATCCCTTGGCTTGCTGAGAGCCTGTGTTTAGGGCAGAAATAAATGCATCCTAGTCAGAATTACCTGATCAGGTTAAGTATTCAGCTAAAAAAATTAGTGGTTTCCCATTTTATTTGAGATTTCTCCCTTTGCTCCCTCTTACCATGTGAGATAGAAGTAATAGATGAGGAAAAAATAATGGTTTATTTCACCCATGTTGAAGTAGTTAATGAAGGACTGTATTCCATGGGAGGGATCCCATGCCTAAAATCTCTTTTCTAGGTAATTTCTATTACATTTTCTTCCAAGATCAGGTATTTCAGTAAAGCTGCACCAAAATCTGAATGGAGCAGTTTAAAGACAGGCACTTTGATATGTTAATGGAAAGATATTAAAATTGCATCAAAGACTGTGAGTAATCTGTTTTCAGGCAGGTATTTTAGGTTGTTTATTACAGTATCTTTATATTGCATTTTTGAGCAATAACAAATAGTTTATAAAAAAAATGGAAAAGCTTGTTGTTGTTGTTGTTGTTTTTAAACTTATGTTCAATTGAATTAAGAATCCAAAATTAGTGTTTAAATGACTGTGCTGAGAGACAGGTGGAGGGCTGAAATTCTTCCACAACAGCTTAAATTATTATTTCAAGTTTTAAGAAATAGATTAGTCATGATCTTATTGATGAAGATAAAACAATATCTAAATATATTTATGTATATAAATATATATATGTGTAT
>VYZU01005031.1:0-34107 GCA_013401355.1 Ceyx cyanopectus
TATCACTGGCCAAGGTTTGCTTTTCATACCACTGTTCCTTTTTCATTCACACAGGCAGGTTCTTCCAGTGTCATTCCTCTGATACATCCAGAGGTGTCCCATTTTCAGCTTAAGTGTATTCATTGGATCATGTTCTCCTGCTCTTCTGCCAACAGCACTTTTAGAGTTTCTGAACTTCATTTTGTCAAGAACTCGACCAGCCATGTTTATAGTTACAGCCCACACCCCCTAGCTGGGTATATATATTACAGCCGCAAGTTTAAACTGAAAGCTTCTTTTCCAGCTATTCTTCTGTGGTCTTATTGAGCCTTTATTCCAAAAATCTTCAACAAAATGCCAAAATTTTCAACCCCTCACACCCCCCTGGGGCTGCATTTCCATAGGGAAAGCAGAGCCAAGGACAGTCAACTCCACAGGGCTCAGGACACACCCAGAAACCCTTCTGTAGGAGAGTGAATGATGGGAGTGGAAGCATTGTGCCAGTCCAGACAATACTGGTATAGGGGTTTAAATAAAAATTGTCCCCAAATAACCTACTTGGAACCACAGTCAAAATTACAAAAAGCCAGGGATGAAAACCAGAGTTCACTGGGGAGTTAGGAAAACCAGCAAGGATCAGAGGTCTTGCTGTTTGCAAGTTGTTTTGTTTGGTTGGTTTTTTTTCCCAATAAGCATAGGCAAAAAGATCTGCAATTACTTGCTTTGTAAAACTAATTCCAGAGTCCACCTGTTTCCTCTTCAAGGACAAGCAGCAAGAGTCCCTGAGGAGGCCAGTATCCCTCATCCCAGACATCTACTCCAACAGGCCATGCACATCCCATCCCTGGTAAAGGGAAAGCCAGTTTCTAAGTTGGAACTCACTGGTTTTCTCAGCTTCCCTGTTAAACATCTCCTCCCTAACATGGTTAGATGGGGAACGATGGTTTTGTTCAGGTTCAGGGGTGCAGTAGTTCAGTTATCACTGGAAAGAGGGGCTGCTCTGGGGTACACATGGACAAGGAGTGCTTTTTAAGAAAGCAAGATGAAGTCAGTACCTGAGCTGGACTCCTTTGCTTCTCAATAGGAAAACCAGTGCTCCCACTGAAGAGAGGAACAGCTACTTATCCATCTCCCATCCCCTCCTAGAAACACAGTATTCCTGATGCAGGAGCCAAGCACACGGGGTTAGAGAGAACAGCCAGGGTAAGAGGCAGCTGCAAGACAAACAACGACACCTTCTATAGGACTAAAACCATTCAAAATAACTTTATAAATTCTGTCACATTTCTGCTTTGTACATCAGTTCAACCCTTTCCCTCCAGCTTGGTACTGGAAATTCACAACGCTTGCTCTTTGTTTCTTTTTGTTTGTTGTTTTTCCTGAAAGGCAGACACAAAACCAGCCATCAGTGCATTATTTACAGAAGTGCAACACAGTCTCCCACCCTGAAATTAAACTTGTCACTAATGAGATACTTCCAACAGAACGCAAATAAACACCACGGGCTTGAGCAGTGTTTCTGAAGTCAGTTTATAAAGGTTCTCATTTCTGCAATCCCCAAAGGACAGAGCAAAGTAAAGCTTCGCTCACCATCGAACAGGCTAAAAATACAACGTTTCAAGTATGAAATCAGAAATTTCTAAAGACAATCTGAATTTAGATAAATAAACACAAGGGAACAGTACACAGGTCTCCAGAGCCTGCCTAGGAAAAGTGACGTCCAGTTTGAAACTTTCAGCAAGACGGGTGCACAGCCCAAAAAAGTGATCCAAGGAACCCTGAAATGGCAGCAATCTGGGAGTTCCAAACACTCGTGGCTCCTGCGCTCGCCCTCAAATGACTCTGCTGGTCTGAGGCGTCTGATTGTTTATTTAGTTCTACATCTGTAGGTAATCTCCCCCCAAACAAAACAAAACCCAAACAAAAAAAAGCAAACCCAAAGAACCCAGGTTCATTCCCATATGGAAACAATTCAAAAGAAGGTTCTGCAGGTAAGTCCTGTTCTCCTCTCGCCTCGCTGTGCTGGGTTTCCAGGGAGGTGCAGCTCCAGGTCTGTTGCCTCTGGCTCAGCATCCACAGCCAGGACACGCTCAGTCTGAGCCATGCCAGCTGGAGCTTTGCTCTCAGTTCTCCACCTCACGTGCATCTTCACCATCGGATTTCTTGTGTTTCCTCATGTGTTTGTATTTTTCCACGTATGCCTTCACCAGATTGGCCACCTTCATGGGGTTGATCTCTCCGCTTTTGCTGTGGCAGATCTGTGAGGGATTAGACAGGCATTTGGTCAATTAATGGCATCACAGCAGTTGAGGAAGGCAAGAGACAAACAATGGAGAAGCCCTGAGCTCCCCAGAGCCCCTGATTCCTGCACAGGCCCTGGGGTCTCACAGCAGGATACACAGAGCAGAAAACTCAACAAGAAGAGCAGTATTTGAAGTATTCCAGAAGTGTTCCAGGGCTTATCTACTGAGCACCAACTGAATGCAGAAGCATCTCTGAAAGCAGAATTATTCCTTTTTACTATAGGCTTTTCCATCCAGACAGTTTTACACAATACATGGTAACCAAGGGTTGATTTCCCTTTTTTTTTTTTATGATTTTGAGGAAGTGATTCTCAGATCTAAAGAATCTGGTAGTTTTGAGAGCCCGTTTTGAGCAGGGGGAGAAAGAGAACAGACCATACAAATAATTTTATCAGCATTCAGGGAAGAGTTCACAGCAACTTCAGCAGCATGTGGTATTGCTCAGTTCTCCAACTGACCACACTTGAGGTTCAAACGGGTCACGTAGATGTGAGGTAGCAGCCATTAGCTCAGGAATTTTTATTTCTCATGGAATTTCTCAGTGATAACAAGTGCAAAGCAAAGGATAAAGTTCTTGGTCCTCTCGTTCTCTCATATTTAATTGCCTTGACCACAAGAGTGTTACTTGCTCTTGCAAGACAACAGGTCTTTTTTTAGCCACCATCCAGTCAGCACTAAGATTTGAGACAAAAAGTCAACATCAGCCAAATTGCAAAGCCCTCTTCCAAAGTTCAGGGACCTCACAGGTGCTCGGGGAATTCATGCACCAAGTATTTTCTTACTTTATCAGAAACAGCCTGACAATTCTGGCCAAAGTTATTAATTAGAGAGATTTGCCCATTCTTACCCAAGGCACATACCACAGGAACACTTCAGCTCGGGCAGCTGAGGCTCAGTGATGTTCTGGGCCCCTGAGAAAGAGCAGCCTGACTGCTCTCAGCAACAGCACTGCTCAGTCCTGCTTAAAGCAGCTATCTGTTTCACAGCCAGACTGTGGAGCTTCAGTCCAAAGATCAGCAGGGAACAGCTGAAGCTGGTAAGTGTGGGCCAAAGCACCACCACTCACTGAGTGCTCCACACAGCTCCTGGTCCCTGCTGCAGTTCACTGCCACGTTCCTTACCTTCTGCACTGCTTTTCGAAGAATGCTCTTGTACTCCTCCTTGGTGATCTCCCTCTTCTGGTAAAAAGGTTTAATAGCAAGTTTCACTTCTTCCACAGCCCTTTCTTGCATGTGAAGCTTCTTCATGTACTGCACAGCAAAGAGAAGTTAATTACCTTGTGCTATCTTGGGACTGGTTTCAGGATCTGTTTCTCTTGAAAAGCTCTAACAATGAAAATACTCATTTCACGGTTTCAATGACCCAAGTAAAGTGAACCTCAATGGGGTTTCCTTTACTGGGAACTGCAGGCTTGAAACAAATATCAGTCTGTTCTAGGAGGAACTGCTGTTTTATGTAATGTTTGCTCTGCATCTTAGAGGACGTGTTTTAAGCAAGTGACTACAATGTCCACTTATTAATTCTGGTCTCCTCCTTCCCTTCCAAGTGCTCTGAAGTAAACAACCATCCATCCAAAGGCAACAGCAAGTCACAGCTGTGAATCTGAAGCTTCAGGCAGCTCTAAAGGCGTTCTGAGATGTGCAGAGTTGCCTATAAATTCAGGATTACAGATGACATCGGAACATAGTCTATCAAAACAAGTTCATAAAAAATGCTGCTCATAAACAGTGGTTTGGTGGGAAAAGTATCTTATGGTTTTGTTTTCTGGGAGAGAGTAAAATAACCAAGAAGTTTTTTGTTCTTGTCTTACCATCCACCATGCTTACAGCAAGCCCAAAACTCAGCAGCAAGGGACTTAAAACTGCAAAATCTCCACTCTCTGCATTTTCAGTGCTGATAAGCAGCCAAGGCACAGCCCTACCTCTCAACACTACTGTTACAACTGGCATTCATTTCAAAGCTGGAGGGGAAAAGAGAAAACCAGCTGTTGAGAGAAATCTGGACATTCTGGCTTCTGGAAAGTCCCTACAAAACATTGATGCAAGAAAGTTTCAAAATCTTAGAAATGTATTTTTCAGGCTTTAATCCTTGTCTGCCTTACTACAATGAAGCAGCAGAAAGTGGAACCATCAAACTGAGTAAACTGCACAAGAATTCAAAGAAGGGACAGACTGCTGCTCCCAAAGCAGCGTCACCAAAGCGAACAGTGACCACGGGGGTGGAGGAAGCACGAACAGGGAAAGCTGAAAACCCCCAAATGTTACAAGTTTGAATAAACAGCTGGTTCAGGTCATACACTTGGGACTTGGTGGCATTCACTCACTTCCTCGTTTTTCGTTTTATCCATGGGAGGTTTGGGTGCTTTGAGATTCTCCTCGGCGTTACCGACCGAAGCTGCCTGGATTCCCGGCTCGGAGGCAGTGGCCAAGCTGCCCGGCTCCGGTGTCAGGCTCTGCCCGGCCACGCAGCCCAGTGCTGGGACACTGCCCTGCATGATGAACTGCACAGTGGGCTGGCTGACAGGGGCATAGGGGGGCAGGCTGGAGGGCAGGGGGGGTGTCAGTGGTATATTTTGACAGTACACCTGGAAAAGAGAGAAAAGTTTTGTAAATGTTTGTACTTAAGAGCATCAGATCAGGATTTCCAGAGCACCTTTTATCCCCTCAAACAGGCAAGGAACTACCAGGTTAGATCAGGGAGGTTAACATCTCACCTTCAACTAGGCACCTGTGCACCAGGACCTAGCACCAGCCCAGCTCACCTTTAACTGGTGGACAGCACAGAGTGACAGCATGGACCAGTGACACCAGGCCAATGTTTACAGCCTGACCACAATCCGGGAGAAGCTCTCAGCTTCCCCAGCAGCACCACCTTTCCACAAGTTACTGCTGGAAACAGAAGTTGAACGTTCAGAGAATTAAAAAGAAAGGAAAGCTGCTTCAGCTGCAAGGCCCACCAGTGACACTGGATGTTAGAGGGTTGCTGAGGTGTATGAGCTGTGTGAAATGCACCATGTGCAGAGGAAGGTAAACTCTGCCATGAGAGGAGGGTGTTGAACAACGAGGGCACAGATGAGGTGAGATGCCTTCTATGAGACTTTGGTGCTGGAATAGGAACCAACCTGAGAGGAATCTAGATCAGGAAACATAGGCTCAGGAATCATATAATTGGTTGGAGGAGGCTCATTTAACTGCACCTGATTTAATGTTTGGTTCAAGTCCTCTGCTTTCCAGGCCCCTTCTTTTGCTCGCTGAAGTTTGTAAAATGGCATCCCTAGGTTCCCCGGGAGAAGGAAAAAAACAAACATTGAAGAACAAAATAAGCTTCATGGATCAAAGATTCAAGCCAATTATGTTTTAAAAAATTAAAACAAAGATGACCTAGCTACAAAGATCTAAGAGGATTTTGTTTAGCAGTCATCAGCAGGTTAAAGCTTCTGATAACAGAGGACTTACCATCCCCATGAGCAATTGCTTTTTTGTAGGCTTCCACAAGAGCAGCCAACAAGAACCACACAAGCAATTCTGTTGACACACATAGCACAGGGTCCAAAGCCAAACTGTTTCTAGCAGCTTTGGCTTAGAGCTCACAGGAGCGAGCTGCAGAGATCTGTCACGCTCCTTGGTCCCAAGAGAGGAACTCTGGAGCAACTCAAGCACTGGAGCTGCCTGCAGAACAGGCAGAAGGCAGGCTGCCAGCTCAGAGATTGGGTGGCACTGCCAGCTCAAAGGTCAGGTAGTGCTGCCAGCTCAGAGGTTGGGTGGCACTACGTGCTTTGCGGCCGAAGCGGCTGCCGCTGGCTTGTTGAGCTGCACCAACAGCAGCCCCTCTTGTTCATTACCGCAGCTCCCCCAGGGGCTTGAACAAGTGTAAGGCATCAGCTCTGGGGGCCAGAAACCCCAGCGCAGGTGATGGGGCTGTTACACTACAGCCAGGTTCAGCCAGGCACCAAAGCCCTAAGCCTTACACAGCCCGATTCAACTGCTGTTTGCTTTCCAAATAGAGACTTACTTGGAGCTTTTCCAGCAGACAATGTGCCACTTGCTTCCTCCTGAAGATTCCAGGTGACTCTTTTCACTGGTGCTTTTGATTTCGACGCAGGACCCTGAGGCACCACCTCCAGTTCAGGCTTACTGAAACTGTCGGGTCTCTCGCTGGACGCAAGGCACTCCTCTCCATCCTCCTGCACGCAGTCCGCCGCTTTGCTTTTGGATGAGCTCTGAGGCAGCGCAGGCTCCGCCGGAGTGTGAATGATGACTTCCTTCTTTGGAGGTGGCTCCATCAGGGACGGACATAACGCCGTGTTTTCTATTTTAACCGTGATCTCCAGGTTTGTATTGCTACAGCTACCAAGCTCTGCTGGATCACCATGGCTCATTAAATCCATTTCAGCAAATGAATCCATGCTTCCAACCGGAACACAAACATTTCTGATCTCTGACACGGGGAACACAGATTCGCTGGTCACTTCCTGACAGATGGGCTCTACCTTTATGGATTCTTGAGCCTCTCTCAGTTGAATTGGGGTCCTGGCCTGTGCTTCCTCATGTTTGACATTAGGTTGGATGGTTATGGAAAGCTCTTCTAGTATCAGCTCCTCCTTTGGCTCTTGTTTGAAGGAATGGGGTTGCTCCAGACACCTGGACACATTTTCACCTGGAGGCTTCTGATCCTTTTCTGGTGGAGGAGGAAGTGAGGTCTCTTTCGATCTGTGTTTTCTTTCTTTGGAACGTGATCTCGATCGTGGTCTTTTTTCCCTTGATTTGCTGCTTTTGTGCTCCCGAGATCGAGATGCAGACCGAGACCGAGACCTCCACTTCTTCCTCTCCCGAGACCTGGATCTTGATCTCTTTCTGTCCCTAGATCTCAAGCTGCTGTCTTTATCATGCCTCTCATAGCTTTTGTCTCTCCTGTGTTTCCGCCTTTTCGTCCTCTCGGCGCTGTTTGATCGGGAGCGTTCCCTCCGTCTGGACCTCGATCGAGACCGTCTTTTCTTTTTCCTGTTTTCATAGAAATCAGAAGTACTTCCAGGACTGCCTGAATGGGACCGAGATTTCCTTTTCTCCCGAGACCAAGAAGTTTTTGCCTTTTTATCCTTGGTTTTATCCTTTGTTTTCTTTTTTTTGGATCGTTCATGACTGCTAGATCGGTCAGTAGAAGACCTCCTGCTCTTGGGTTTCAATGGGTGTGTTTTGTTTTGCTCTTCTCCGCCTGACCAAGAGGTAGATCTGGAACTTCGGTCCCTTGAGCGTGCTCTGTCTCTAGACCCCGATCGGGATCTCTTATGCTCTTTGACAAGGGCCTTTTTCCTTTTCATCTTCTTCTTGCTTCGGGAGCTGGAGTTCGAACAAGATCTGGAACGCGATCGCCTTGCTGTTTGTTCTACTTTCTGCTGCCCATCGCTCTTTGAGGGACTATCTGGTTCTAGTTTCACATTAATATTAGGTCTAATCAATTCTTCAGCATTAAAGAACACATTAGGACCCTCTCTACTTTCCTCCTTTAAACACTCAGCATTAGAAATTTGCTTAACTGCAGATGAAGTGCAGGGACTGCTTAGAAAGTCTCCCTCATCCCTGTTGTCTCGCTCCTCTGTGTCAGAGATCTGTTCCACAATCCTGCTTTTCACTGTCACTTCATCACGAGACTCGGTGTTACTGGAGGGTACGTCAGAGTCAGCCTCAGATCCAAATATGTTCTCCACCATGTAAGGGGTGAATCGACGGATAGTTTGAAATGTCTGCACTTTGGGATTTTCAATGGAAATAGTCCTGGTAATGTTAGTGAGCGGGATCCCTGAGCCCAGCCTTTCAGGACTGCTGCTCGCTGAACTCGAGTCCGATCCGGTGGGCTCAAAGGGATCATATATTTCACTTTTAACCTGCTTTTTCTTAACTGGGAAAAGAGGCAAAGGATTCTCTTTCTGCTGTACTTTGTCATCCACAGGGCGGAAGGTGTTACAAAACCCTGGGTTAGACAGTCTGCCAGGCTGTCCCACGTTTCCAGGGATATTGATTTTGAAACTCTCAAAAGAGCTGGGGCCTTTGCTCCTGGAAGAGCCCAGCAGTGAAGAACTGCCATGAGTGCTCGTGGTGGTGGAAAGAGAGACGCCGCTCGTGTGTGTTTGTTGCTGAGATTCCTTGGTATTCGACTTCTGACTCTCCACTTTGCCGCCCCTCCCCGGTTGATGAGCGCTGCCCTTGCCTGTCAGCTGAGTTATACAGGAGCTGGGGATGTCACAGCTTCGGCTGCCTGATGGTTCTGGCTCCGCCTGCTTGCTGCTGGATTCCTTTTTAATCTTTGGTATCCTGGGAAGCTCAAAGATGTCAATTCTCTTGGGAGGTGGCTTTAATGGTTGCCTCACAGTTACAGCTTTCGAGCCAGAATTCAAGTTACAGTTCGGGGGCTTTAAAGTTGAGTCAGTAGTTGCAAAGTTTTTAGAGTTTCCATTAAATCTGGGCTTTTCATCCACCTTGGAGCCATGCCTGCCCAGAGTAGCTACGTTCTGAGTCTGAACACACCTGGGTGTCATTGAATATCCCGATTTCACCATTGCCTTTTCTGATGTAGTCTGTGCAGGGTTTGCTGCAGGCTCAGTCCTGCTCGGAGAGGGGGAAGGTGAAGGAAACAAGCTTGAAGAGGAAGGTCTGGTGCGAGCACTCGGCTCCGAGGAAAGGGAAGGTCCAGCAGTGGAGCTGTTTGCTGTGGTCCCTGAGTGCACTGTACTCGGCTGGCTGTTCCGTCCTGAACCATCATCTGCTCTCGAGTCATTTGCTGACTTTCTCTGAAGTGGAGCTGTGGCACACAAGCAAACAATCAAGATTTTCAGTACGTGTCTGGACATTTTCCCCCAACATTAGAAGAGGTACTTAGATAATAATTAAGTTCCACTTTAATTCGCAGGCACACCACACAGGAATAAAGCTGTCTGATAGTTCAGATGCTCAGTGTTTAATGCCAGACAACTGCACCTTTGAGGTAAACATGCTTACGAAAGAAATTGTTCTGTTTTGCAGATACTGCCAGATTGTTTATTACCCTGTAGTTGCTGATTGATAAAAATGACTATAACAGGCAATGTTATAGGTACTTATTTTAAGAATAAAGCTCTACATTTCAGTTTGAAGGTATTATTTCCAAACAACACCATGCCAACGGAAGACAGATGAAGACTCCAGCACATATTCTAGAACTCTGCTTCTGCAAAGAAGCCCCTTTGCCATGGTTCTCATGACTCTTCTTCAAACCAGAGTTCAGAGGCGTGGCAGCAACACATGAGAAATACCAGGAAAACTGGATATTAAGATATCCTTGCTTTATACTGTCCCTTAAAAAAAATAACAGAAAACATGAAGCTACAGGGCAGTATTGTTGAAAGAACACTATTAAAACTAAAATCCTCCAGTTACCTCTCAGATCTGCAATTAAAACAGAGACGGGTAGCACTATTGCAGAGTATATGTACGAATTTTATCAGATGGATTAGTGCTGGCAAGTCCTGAATCTCTCCCACATATTCAGATGTCTCCCTGTATTTGAGGCTGGACAGCCTCTGGGACCAGGGCAGGCAAGGATGAAACAGAGAGGCTGCTTGCACTGCAAAGTGCTAAACCCTTACCTGCCTTCTTTGCCGTCAGCGAACCATCTCTGTTGATGACCACATCTGAACTGCTCATCATGAGGAGGCTCTGTCCCGACAGGATGCTTCCCAACAGATCAGGCACAGGTGCAGCTTCTGCTTCGTGCTCGGGACTCAAGGCAGGGACACTGCTTCTGCATGTTTCAGAGGGGTTACATTTCCTTTACTCTTACAGCACTTGTTCTATACACACACATTACATTAAAAAGAAATCAAAATCAAGGGCATAAACAGAGGTCAGCCGGGGAAGTTCACTTGCAGTTTTGGCTTTACTAGAGTCATTCAGCCTCCAGCTCCCTCTGACAAACAGAAGGGGAAGCTTTTACTGACTTCCCATGGGGGCATCACAGGATAGGAAAGCAGGTGATCATACCAGAGACCTCTGGTAAGAAAATGCTTACTTAAGAGCAGTGCTCACTGTGTTCTGTGTCAAGATTAACTTTTCAGTGCATTTAAGATGTATTTTTGAGGCATAAAACCATTGTTCAGTACTCCAGAGATATTTTCAGCTGCCCCTGCTAAACCATGATCACAAATGTATTCCTCAGGCCTACTCTGCTGTCTAAAAAAAGCAATGCAGCCTGAACCAGTGCTCTGCACCAGTCAGGATACACATAAGAGCATGTCATAGAATGAATGCACTGAAACAGCAGCAATGCCCTCACACAGGGGACAACAAACAGCCCCCTTTAAGCATGACTCAATTTTATGAAAATGGTTTAACTAGAAGTTCTTTGCTCTTGAAATATGAGGTTGAGTGTTTTTGGTGTTGGAGTGCGAATTTTTTTGTTGTTGTTAAAAAAAAATAATCCCAAAACAAACAACAAAAACACTTCAAAAAGGACCATCAGACACAGGTCTTTGAGGGAGGTACATTTCCTTTCTGTGTGACAACAAAGGCTTTCCAAATACAATGTACACCAAAAACATACCATATAAATATACTACCTTAATGCTGAGACACCAACCTTCACGGTACATCATATGCATCAGAGAACAGACAAGTAAACTTCTCACACCTTCAATCATTTAAGCTTCAATTCTCCCAGTTTTCAGCTCCCTCTGCCTTGCAGTTTTCTGCGACTTGGCTTGTACCTGCCATCATTTTTCCCAACCCTTTTCATCATGCTCCTGCTCCCTGCATCCCACCTCTCTGCACTGCTCCTACACCCCAGCCCAGAACACCCACCATGGCTGCCAGTGGGAGTCCCTAGCAATGCTCCCTGGCTGAGGTGAGCACAAGTATGCACAGTCTGCACACGTTAGACAGCAAAACAACTGTTATGTTGCAGCATTAAACTAAGATTTTTCTCAGTTTTCCAAGCTCCAACAAATGGCAGAGAAATTGGGCAGGGTGGGTACACCCCACAACTCCTCCTCTGGATGTGCAATTAAATTCCCCAGCCCTCTTCAATAAGCAAGGGGGCTTTTAAAGGTTAGGTGACAAGGACTTAAAATATACTAATGGGGTTACTAAACAATCCCAAAATAGAAAGCAAGAAGAGCCATACTAGGGTAGAAATACCAATCTGAATTTCAATGCCATAATTATAGATATTAGGAAAGAATAAGTGTGCATCCATCATTAAGAAAAAATATTTATTGCATAAAATGCTTTGGTTATTTATCTACAAGACACGAGCACATGTACACATGCACACATACTCAAAATAACTGGGATAAGAAAAAAGCTAAACAAGGACAATCACCCAGTTTGTTCTTTTGTTAGGGTCATCAGACAAATAAGAAAATATAAATAACTTGATGGATTTTTACCTGGGAAGTCCCACAGAGATAGGTCTAGCTACAGGACGGTGAGACCTCAGTGCTGACTGGGAGAGAACTCTCCTTTTGGCACTCACTGGTGAATCTGGATTTGCTGGAACTTCATCGTTACTGTGGATAAAACACAAACCCATGAATCCTGAGATTGCCTGAATGTTGAACAGATGAAGTAGAGAACACAATTAGGACAGGCAGGGCTAGAAAGGATCATTCATTATGATACATTAAAAAAGGTTTGTGCAATACATGTCTTTCCTGTGGCTACATAAACAGAACAGACTAACTCAGCCAGTAGAGACTCAAATGTAGATTTTTATTTTTAAAATATTAAAAGCATATTTTCCTTTTCTGAAAGGATAAGGAAAAAGACTTATTCAGTGGAAAACTAAATTTCTCCAACACCAATTTCAGATTACACCTCCCAAAAATCCAAAGCAGAAGAGTGACACTAACTATAGCACAGCAAGATTCTTGCCTCTGAGTAACTCCACAGATCTCAAAGGTTTCCACCAGGCTTAATATTTTGTCAAACTTTAAGGGAGGAAGATTCTTTAAGAGCTCAACAACTTGGCCAAGAAGGAAAGAAGAGGCCAATGTGTTATTAGGAGCTGTGGATCCAAAGCCACCTTTAGATGCAAGACCTACACTCATGCAAAAAAATCACATGTGCAAACAGCCTGACAGTTGAAATTACCAGATCCCTGATTGTGATCTGGAGATCTCACCTTTCATAAGGATCCAACTCATAGGGGTCTCCAAACACTGACAGAGAAGCTGCACCAATATCTACTCTCATCAGGCCAAGCGAGGGCTCGGTCGGTTTGTACATGGAAGGCAGCAAGGCCCCCCGCACAGGTTTACTGAGTCCAAGAGTTCTGGCAATACGGGAACGAGCAGTAACCTCAGTTTTCACCTGCATGGATAGAGGGATTGGGTTACTTGTGTGTTAGGATAGGTCTGTACCCCAGGTTTAAAGCCCCAGATTCTTCACTTAGGCCAAGTACAGTCATCAGGTTAGTACTGTTGGTAGCAGAAGTGGTGTGTGTGTTTGTCTGTCATTGTTTTCATGCATTTATTAAACTTCTAGCTATGGCCTATATGTCACTTCATACAGCGACTGCACCTATCAGGTTTTAGTGACTGGTAAGTTTCTAAAAATCCTTAATAATGTCACTCAAAATTGTCAGTTCCATTAAAGTCTGGAGGGACAGTTGTGGCTGGAGAATGTCAACTCTAGATGAGGACAGCTGAGGACAAGTCAGACTGGAGCACTCTGCATAGTTCACATGCGAACACTACCCACAACTGAAAGGCATTTTAAGAGCCCTTACGGCTGAATAATTGGGTTTGCAACAAACACAAACATCCACAGCCTATTAAAAAGAACAGGCAGGGTCAGTTTTAACTGATCTTGCAGCAGTACTAAGTAGACACGACGAGGCACAATGCAAGGTCTGCAGGACATGCAGCTCAGGTAACAGGATTTGTCAGCAGACCCAGCATGCCTGCCTGGAAGGTGCAATTCATTTCCATGTACAGCATCTTTCTGGAGTACTCTGCACACATCCTGCACATATTCCCACCAGAAAAAAAAAATGTTATCTGCTATTATTGTAAGACAGTATTCTGAATCCCATTTTATAGTGCATTTACAGATGGCTGAAAAATGACAGTGTGACATTGGCAGAAACTCACATGTGATCTTACTCTCATCTTCTTCCCCTTTCTCTTCTTTACCAGACGCTTGCGTCTCTTCGACTGTGTCCCTGAACTCTTCTTCCCAGATTTTGTCTGAGTTCTTTTTTTGCCTCCTACTTTCTTCCTCCTACCTGATGGGACAAAAGACAACCAAGTACTCAGATAAATGCTCATGCTCCATTTTACCCTGTACTCCCCTTTTAATTCCCTCACAGCAGAGACCTACAGTGGTGCTGCAGCAGAACAAAACAGCAGAGCAGAAAAAGTGAAATCATTAGGATTTATTTGAAAGCAACCTTCAAGACACCTTTAGGTAGAGGCAGTACCAGTAGAGGTGGGAAAAGAAGAAAATAGAGGTGGTATATTGTTTCAGCTGCAAGGCTGTGGCAGCTGATCTAGAGTATCTGTGGTTTATCTTCCCAAAGCTTGTATTCTTGCAGATGAGAACCAGAGGAGGTATCTGATGCTCTTACCTGTTTTTCTTTTCTGCCTAGCAGGAGCCCGTGGTGTAAGAGGACGCTGGTAGGTGGCTGTGTTTAGGCCTGCAACCACTGCCTCAATTGTTTCATCCAGAAGAGAGGACATGAGGTACCTTGGCACGTGCTGTGTAGGGGATTAGAAGTTACAAGATACAGGTTATCTAAAGGTCGACAAGTCAAATATAAAAGCATCTGATGAAAAATGAATTTGATAGTCAAATGAAAAGCTCCCATGTCACCAAGGGGTCAGTTAAGCACTTGTCACCTTTCTCTGTAATATTAAAGAGAACATGACCTTGCCCTTCAGCCTCCCTCAGTAAAACAAGCCATGCCCAGCCTAACTCTGTCTCTTTAAATGAGAGCAATCCCCACAGCTGACATTTCCTCAATCAAAAAGTCCCCTTCAGAATATTCCCAAATCCACCTGTTCTATGGCTCACCATGTACCAAAGCATAATGAACAAAGACTGAAAAGCTAACACAGTGTCTTAAATGCCTAATTCTTTAGGTCAGATTTACCTGATGCTGTGAAAACATGTCCAGAGGCAGCATTTCAAACACACACCTCAGAGACCTCACAAAAATGGCAGGTGTGAGTCTCCCTCCAGAGCATCACTTGACTGTGATAAGAAGGGGCTGCTTCTACCAGGTTCAGATTCCTCTTCCTCTCAGCCACATTTGAAGCATGTGGACTCTGAACCACCAGTCTCAGAATGGGAACACAAAACCTCATTGATGGGCAAACAGCACAGGTCTGTTCCTTCCTTTGGTTGGAAGGATATTAAGAAAAGGTTTCTCTTACCAGCTATGTTATGTTGGCCATGTCCACACCAACCATAATCCTTAGATATCATGGAATGGTTTGGGTTGGAAAGGACCTTTAAAGATGATCTAGTCTAAATCCCTGCCATGCAGGGCTATCTTTCCTACCCCCTTGCCTTTTTTCAGGCAGCTACAACACATCACGAACTGATAGTTTTATGAGAGTGTAGCAGATGCAAAGATGCTTTTGACAATACAGATTATTCACTTTGCTAACTTCCTACCACAGCACACATCAGATCCTTGCTGTAGCATTTCACATTTCCCCCCCAAATCAACAGCAGCTTTAATGAAGAACCAATTAGCAGTCCTATGGAGGGTATTTACAGGCTGTTTCCACACTAAGTCACACCATATGCTCCTGTACAATTTAAGGCCTTGTATATGTAAGTGGCAGGCAGGGTGTTTTGGCTAAAGCCAAAGGGCAAAGAAGGCAGGAGATTCCCCAAGTCTGAAAGTTCTCTATTTGCAGCAAACCAATTGGTACATAATGGATCATAAGTATTGCAGTCAACAGAAAGATCTCAGCCACAACCATCTTCAGTGAACAGTTCAGTAAGTAAAGGACTTGAGAAACCTTGTGTATCTGTGTACCATCTTGCAAAGATTCCCTGGTACCTGTTAGCATGGTTGAACTCACGTTGCCACATCACTGAGGGCACCAGCATCTGGGGGGTTTCTCTTCAGGAAAAGGCTGATTTCCACAAGCATAGAAACCTTAAAAATACTACTTTTTTCCCCCTTCGGTTTGTCTGAAGGTGGCCAACAGGTTCTACTGCTGTGGGAAAGGGGGTAGGAGGGCAAACAAGGAAATGCGCAAATGCCAAATAACCACAAACAGCAAATAACTCTGCAAAAAGCATGCTAAAATCCCAGAAGCAGAGCTCAAACTGCACATCAACAGCCTCTGGGAATAAAAATACCATTTTGCTCACAGTTAAGGTGATAAAAATGCAGATTAAGAGAGAAAGCTACCACAGATTACAAAACAGATAGTCTCGGTCATGTGCTGCACTCAATTTGCACCTCTTCTACATCTCAACTGAACTCCCCAACTACAAACCATTGTGCCATGGACAGTGAACACGGAGAGCTGAGCTACTTCAGGGGGGGCCTTATTTCAGCTCCTTCACAGGGTTCTTCCAGAGGCTCATGATCAAATACCTGGATCTGTTGTGCTGTTGTGATCCGATTCCTGTTGACAGTCGCCCGAACCCGCTCGCTCTGCCGAGTCCTGGCGATGGCTCGGGTTCGGACATGTGGGCGGAGCCTGCTGGTGGTAGGAACAACGTCAGCCACGAGAGCAGCAACCTCTTCTTCACTGACATGATCTGTATCTGGAAAGAAAAGAAGCACAGATAACCTGTCTACAGCTGAAAGTGTTTTATGGATTTTGGACAGAAAAAAATCTAAACCACAACCAACAGAATTCCCTTTCTTGAAGCAATCGCCTCCAAAGGCAGACACCATCTCCTCAGAAGGAACAAGCACAGCCACCACTGCTTCAGGCAGGTACACAAGAAAACAACTTTCCAGGTAACAGAAATTGCTGCTGCCTCAGCAAGCCAGTCAGGACACTCATAAATTCTCTCCAGTGTCACCCAAGGCAGAATGCTTGCAAGAAGTAGCTCCACAGGTCACAACTGCAGATGAAAAGTCTTAATAAACAAGATTCTCTTATCAGTCAAGAGTTCAACTTAACTCCTTAGGTTCCAGAGAGAACCTCTCTTGACAATTAATTAAAGCAGATGAAACCAGAGGTTAAGCATCTCTTGAAAGCAGCACATGCTTCACATTGTCCAAATCAGGAGACAAATATTTACCTGCAGCACCAACACCCATGGGGGCACAGGCTGGACAGAACCATTCATCTACAGGGACTTCACTCAGAGGTGGATTAAGGCATTCCATGTGATACCTTCAGAAAAGAAAAAAGTGAAATAAAAAAAAAATAAATCAAACAACTTGCTCCTTACCAAGGAAAGGAGCCTTTTATCTTCATCCACATGCTACATAAGGCAGACACACATTGTTAAGTGTGATCCTTTTGATTTTGCATGGTTAGACATGGGTCAGCTGCAGTGTCCTGTTCTGATGAGTGATGGTATTGTGCCCCTCAGACCTGACACCATTAAGACAACTGGTGATGAGGATTTCTGTGTAACTGCACAAGCTGAGAGCACTGGTCAGTCACTGGTTTCAGACAGCTGCTTGCAGGGCTGGAGATGAACCACCATGACTTCCAAGCACCACACAACTGAAAACTGCTTGTCCTTATTAAATCATAGACTGGTTTGGGTTCGAAGGGACCTTAAAGATAACCTAGTTCTAAACCCCATCTAAACTTGGATTTTAACACATCCAGGGATGGAGCATCCACAGCTTCCCTGGGCAACCTGTTCCAGAGTCTCACCATCCTCAGAGGGAACTACTTCTTCATCTCTAATCTGAATTTCCCCTCTTTCAGTTTGAAGCCATCAGCCCTTGTCTTATCATTACAAGCCTTTGTAGAAAGGTCCTCCCCAGCTTTCCTGTAGGCCCCCTTCAGATACTGGAAGGCTGCAAGGTCTCACCAGAGCCTTCTCTTCTCCAGGCTGAACAACCCCAACTCTCTGTCCAACCTCATAGCAGAGGCAACTCCAGCCCTCTGATCATCTTCATGGCCCATCTCTGGACCTGCCCCAACATATCTGCATTCTCTTGTGTTGGGGGTTCCAGAGGTGGACACAGAATCTCAAAGGGAGAGAAAAGAGCACGATGTTCCTGTGTGTAAGCCTTCTGAAATGTTCTGTACCCAACAGGCTGAGCAGCTACACTGAACAGTCCCACCACCTGCTGACAGAGAAGCTGCCTATGAAAGCCCTTCCACATTGCCCAGCTTGGGTTCCATAATTTGTCCAATTCCACTGTCAGCAATTAAAATGCAGCCAAACCAACATGTGTTAGCAGCACAGAATTTTTGAAGCAACTCATGTTCAAGTTACACCACTAAAAAGAATTAAACCAGATTCCTCAAATAAATGAGATGCTTCCCATGAAAAACAAGTTCCCCAGAAAATGGACACAGGGAGACCACAGCCTTCAAGTGAGAGGTTCATTGTCACATTAGCAACATTCCTATGACCAACTGTCTTTTCCTAAAAGGGGAATTACTACTGTTATTTCTGATGTAGGCCAGTGTTTAACTCTGAAATAAGTAAAGGAAAAAGAGTAAGCTCTCCATTTCACCTGCCCGTGCCAAAATTCACTGTCTGAAGTTGAAAAATGACATTTAGAGTAAATCATTACTTTAAACTTAGAGCAGCAAAGTGTTTTTCTTGTCCGGGAAAGGAGAGTTAGTGCTCCAACTGCCAGCCACTAGGAATGAGATCATTTCCCCAAAGCAGTATCCTGACAAGTATTATTGTTCAGTTCAGGCCAAAGTCATCACAAAAGTACTTGTAGTGAGAACTTCATTACATACTTTTCAAATTAAGCTCTGGGAGTTCTGAAGTCACGTTATGAGCCATTTGACAAGCACAGACTTTCAGCCCAAAAACTCTGGACACTGGAGAACTTACTGCAACTGCTTTCTAAAATCCTCTGGAAAGGGAAGGAACCTCATCACATAGAAAACCTGTGTAACAAAACTCAATGCCAGGCCTTAGGGAAGGAGAAGGCAATACTTGTTTTACTGAAAAACCTCAAAGTGAACTGTTTTTACTCACACTCATTCTGTCAGGTTGACTCACTTGCACACTGGCAGCCACCCCCCACAAGCACAAGGACTTTGTGCAGTCTAGCCAGGATTATTTGTGTGCAGTGCAGACAGCAAGAGACTCTGGCCATTGAGTCCTCAACACATCCCTTGGGCTCTGTGCCTGGCAGAGAAGATTTTGGACTCTTTTGTACCTTTAAGGAATGTATGGATGCTTTTGGGGACCTTCTGCCTTATTTTGTCTCAGTTCTCACAAACTAAGAACACTGAGGTCTATGACATCTCTGGCCATGGATGTAGCGCCCTTCTTCATTTTCTTGACACCTCTGTATCTACTCTCTTCTTGCTACATGGTAACCTGAAGGAATGAGTCAAATCACTAATGCAATTAACCCCATCTCCAGGGTTTGCTCAAGTGTCCAGACACAGATTCCACACCAGCAGCGATCGCAACGCTGTCGTCCCACTGGTCAGAGAGCCAGGTGGTCCCATTCCAGCAAGCCTTACCTGAAAACTGCTTCAATGGGAAAGAGAGATTTGATTACTTAAATCATCACTTAAGATTCTATCACAGTTTAAACATTGTGGAAAGCCACATCTAGCTAAAAGCAGGGGAAAGACAGGATGACTTCACTGGCGGGAGAATTGTTGGCAAAAATAACGGATGACATTTTTTGCCCAGTGTCAGGCCAGGGGCAGAGAATGTCTGAGCTCATCAGAAACAAGGATTTGAAGCAAGGTATTCTACATTTTTCTAGAGTTAATCCCAGACATAGAGAGCTAGTAAAGACTGAACGTTCTTTCTTCAGGAAGTGCTTCTGGAAGTGCTAGCTGTAGAAGTCAAGCATTTACAGAGAACTTGTTTTAGGAAACTAGGATTAAAAACAGCACCCATATCAGATGTTAAAAAAAAAAAAAAAAAAAAAAAAAAAAAAAAAAANAAAAGAAAGAAAACAGAGGAACTATTGAGACACCACAAAAGAAAATTCAAAGCAATACTGTGAGTTCAGATAAGGCTTATGAAAGTTCAGAAAGAACTAAAGGATGTTATTTTGAAGAAGACCTATGAAACACTGCTTTTTGTTAAGTATTTTAAGCTCAGTGTTCTGATGACATGCTTTACAAAATTTAGCATTCCTGGTTTCGTCTCTTCTCTAAAAACAGTAATGCCCCATCGTCTGGGAAAAGTCATGCTCCCTCTCAAGGAGACAAAGAATATAATGTTTGCTTTTTTTTACCATCCATGCATCCAGACATTGCATGGATGAGCACAAACACCTTCATTACTTGAAGATCACCTGTGTTGGTCGCCTGCAGCCCTGCTGTGTGCAGGACTCTCCACAGACATGCTGCTACACAACCAGAAAAGTATTCCTCACATCCTGGGGATGTCTGCACTACACACACACACACACACAGACACAAACCTGGTCACACCATGAACCCGAGGAGAGAAGCAAGGGGCAATGTACAAACCAGAAGGTGCCTGTGGACCAAAGGGGAGCAGGACTGGCAGCTCTGCAGTGCTGTCTGTGATCACACGGGTGCTACATGGAGCCCAAGCCCTTACCCTGCATCGCAGCCATCGCACAGCAGCAGGCGATCCTCCCGGTCGCTTCGGCCACACACCTCACAAAAGGTTGGATCATCCTCTCCATCATTACCCTGAGTTTTCGTGTTCTCAACAGGAATCTAAATAAAAGAGGGATTCATGTTTTATGCAGAATGTGGCACTCCTGAAATCCACTGTCCTGTTAACAGCACCTGCAGTAAAATCTAGTTGAAGGAACGAAAATGGCTGTTCCATAGCAGAACCTTCACCTGGTTCATTCAACACATCTAGGACATGATCAAATCCTTGAAAACATCTACTCAACTTGTCTATTGTCAGACATCAGTAACTATGGAAAACTGCATTTTAGGAATAGGTGAAAACAAAATTCCCAAAAGTAGTCAAACAAAAAAAAATTAATCCCCCAAAGCAAGACAAAAGAAAAGAGCAAACTAAGCTTCCTCCCAGCATACACCTAAATGTTCCCTGAAATCCAACATGTTTCTGATATTAATAAAGACCAATGACAGCTCTCTTTAGAGAGAGAGAATTACCAGCATATTCAGCATGGGCCTCTACTATTGACTCATATCTCTCCTTGCTTATGAGTCCAACTTCTACATGGTACAGCTGGTAGCAAGACACAAGGAAGAGGTCACATCTAACCTGGATTACTCCTACTTTCCTACACCAGCACTTAGCACACTGGGCATTTCCACACAGGGAAAAGCTTATCCATGCAGAGCACTCTCATTTAGATACAAAATGTTCACTATGCGAAGGGGCAGTTATGAAAACCACCCTTTTTGCCATCAGAAATGACACCACACTTAAAGCCACACAGGACACCACAGGAAAGGTGGTTGAAGAGAAAGGGAAACTGTAATAGCTCCTTAAAAGGTTTATCTCAAAATAGGAGAGAAATCATTCATCCATATACAAAGTATCAGAAGCCTAACCCTGTGAAGAGCTATTTTGTGGCAACTGGCTTCAGTTTTTGCTACAGTAGAAAACATACCTTTTTTAAGATTTTGCCCCCAAAACGTGCCCGTATGCTAATGTACTTGAAGAGGATTCGATCCACTGGACAGGAGTTTGCATTCTAGAAAGAAAAAACAAACAAAAACAAACCACAAACATTTCCCCATACAGTTCATAAACACATCTCTTGATACAATTTTTATAAAGGAAATCTTCAATTATTAATACAATAAGCACTAAATTAACATGGTCAACATTTTAAGAGCTATTGGTCTTGACAATTTGAGTACTTAAATCAGACTTAGCTGGTTTACAAACTACCTATTGTAGCAAATACATTTTTAGAAAAGCATTTATTATATTGAAGTAATTTAATTGTTGCTCAGTTGCCAAAGTGACATCAAAATCCTTCTTAATGCTGCTTTGAAACAGTGTTCCTAGTTTAGGGCATTTTCTTTTGGTCATATGAATGAGCAACTAGAAATTGTTTACAAATATATTCAGTAAGAGTGATTTATTTTTTTTTAATTGAATTACCACTGTTAGTGCTTCACACACTGAATTCTGTTGTAATTCTCACCCTGGATTATGAATATGGGAACTATAGTTAGGTGACAAGGAACTGACTGAAAACAGAGTTCAGAGCATACTGCTGATGTCGTCAATGCTCTTTTATCTCTTCTATATTTAAATGTTCAGTCACAACCCCACCCAACAGTCACAACACAGAATTCAGCATGAGGCAAAGATAAATACACAGAGTAATGTATACACACACAAAGAAAACCAGTATTACTGGTGAGTTGACAAAAAGTAGTATTTTAGGTACCTAGGAAGACACTTGCTTATGACACTACAGCTTTCAGAGAACAGATCAGGATGAGTACAAGAAAAACAGACCCACAAACATGAATCTTGCCAGATGGAGCAGGAGCCCAGGTCCATGTATAAAAGCTTAAGAAAGCCAATATCAATATTGCAGTGTGCTGTCCTCATTACAGCAGAGCAGCACCATCAGAGAGGAGAAGGGTGCAGGACAGCAGGGACCCAAGAGCTCACCTTTGACCACTCCACAATGCAGTCCAAGCAGAAGTAATGGGAACAGTTCTCAGGAGTCCCAACAGCCTGATCCCTAAAGGTGTTGAGGCAAATGGGGCAGTTCTCTCCATCCTCGTCAGAGGAAACGCTCACTCTGTTGACATGAGCCTCTAATTTCAGTGAATCAGTCAGTCCTTCTGCAGCAGCCTCAGTTTCTTCCTCTTCTTCCTCCTCTTCGTCATCGTCTTCACAATCTTAAAAAGCAAGATATGAAAAGCAACCTTCAGCAGCAAGAGCTGGGGGAAGGGCTGGGGGGCAGGATGGGGCACCAGTTCACAGAAAATTCCAAGTAAGCTTATTTTACAGGGCTGCAAGGGTGAAGCACAGCCTCCCCAGTTTGAGGCAATAACTTTTGCTGTTTTCTTTTTTCCTAAATCCCTTCACTAAAAAGCAATGGATTACTCTGGCAAAAAATAAAGCCTGATAATGTGACTAGTCTTGCAAGAGATTAAAAGGACAGACAGCAGAAAAACAACAGATTATCAAAACAACAAGAGAGTAGGATATGTCGGGCTAGGGCTGAACACCAATGCTAAAAAATAAAAGTTGTAATGAAGTTATGTATCAAACTTGTCCTTTTGTTCTTTTTTTTTTTTTTTGAAATAAACACTTCACAGGACAAGGAGTAGCAATGTTCTCACCTGCAGAAGAACAGATTAAAGATTTCACCAGGAAATCGTGATTTTGAGAGCCAAGAGATCTGGGTGCCTCACTGGAAACGGCTTAAAGAAGCTTGGGTTTGAGCAAAATTGATTTTAAACACAGTATTCTTAAAAGAAGTTTCAATTTTTAGTACAAAATACAGAAACATGTGATAGTCTTTTCCCTAAACCTGGGAATTAAGTTGATGATTTCAAGACACAGAAAAAAATTTGTTGGTTGTTGTGGTTTCTTTTTTGGGGGGGCTGGGGGCAGGTGGCTGTTGCTGTTTTTAATTTTTTTTTATTAATGAAAATGAGCCCCATGTCTTTTGTCTTTTCTATTCAATATCCCTGCCTGGACATAGGACAAGACAACTAAGCTATACATTAATAAAGCTTTTTGGCACCTGGTGTCCACTTCTTAGTTCATGTTCAAATCAGTCTACACAGTAACTTGGAAAACCTTGCTCTTGCCTTCCCAACAAGGGAACATGATAAACCCTCTATTTTTGTCTATCCAAACAACACTGAGTGCAGCAGTTTCAGTCTGTAGACACACATACTGCTATGTTTTCAGTAAAAATAACAAATCCAAGTAACCTCCACACTCCTTTTTCAAATTAAAATGAGTGAAGTCTCCTCCCTGGGCTTAACTACCATAGTCATTTATACCCAAAACTCTCTGTCACAATGTTTACTTGAGGCTGATGCCAAAGCAAACAAAGAAACATGCTATTCACTAGTGAAAAACCAGCATGAATCACTGCTACACCTTAGACTCTTTTTTTCTACCTCTACTGGGGCAGAGCTCACTCCAACTGCCTGTAACTGCAGCAGTTGGCTAGCAGGTCATCTTCAAACATGGACAGGCTTTAAAAACTTACAAACTGGGGAGTAGGACTTCTCTGTTTACTAGGATTTTGGCATTGGCCTAAGAGCAGCATTTGGGGATTTACACATCACAGTTTATTTCCAGAGGAAAAGTTTTCACCCAACTCTCCCTCCAATTACTGAAAAACACAAACCACTTGTTCACATGCATTAACAGACCTACCTTCTAATTCTTCATCTTCACTTTCTTCCTTGTCCTCCTCACCTCCTTCTTCCTCGGTGTCATTGTCTTCCTCTGCACTTCCAGTATCATCATCTGAATCGCAGCTATTCCCACCATTGCTTTCTTGAAAAGAGAAGAAGAGAGGAAATATTATTTGGTGCAGACAGGACAGTGAAGGATGCAGCAGAACTCCTGCTCAGGATGGTACACATGAAATGAAAACCTAGACTGCCTCAGTGGCATCCAACTGCCTGTTCCAAGGAACTTATTACTTGAGGTACAGAATTTAGGAAGCAAACACACAAACAAATTAATGGTCACAAATATATCTTTACTTCTCTTTGGAGCTTAAAGCCATAGGTCCTCCAAGCCAGAACTAGAGACGGGGGCACACGGCGAGGCTGCACTTACCTGTTTCACTGAGGAGGGCGAGACTCTGCCGCTTGCCCTTGCCGAGCGCAGCGCTCTTGTTGATCAGCTCGTCCTGGCTGTCCTCAGCCATGGCAGGACATCGGGAGGCCGTTCCCTGCAAGAAGGCCGAGTTCAGTCAGGTTGTGCTCCCATGACAGGTTGTGCTTCACTGACACGAGCAGAGCAGGTGTCAGCCCGGCCAAGAGCAGCCGGCACGTCTGCCGAGGTGTGAGCAGTAGAACCATTGACAGCTTGGTTTAGAATTGACCCTAAGGATCATCTAGTTCCAAACACCTCCCACCAGACCAGGTTGCTCAAAGCCCCATCCACCATGGGCTTCAACACATCCAGTGATGGAGCATCCACAGCTTTCCTGGGCAACCAGGGGTCTCACCACCCTCAGAGGGAAGAATTTCCCTCTTACTTCCAATCTAAATCTATGCTCCTCCAGTTTAAAACCACCAACTTTGTCCTATCACTACAGGCCTTTGTAAAAAGTCCCTCCTCAGTTTTCATGTCTCCTTCAGATACTGGAAGGCCACAAGAATCACAGAATCTCAGTGTTAGGGGTTAGAAGGGACCTAGAAGATCATCAAGTCCAAGCTCCCTGACAGAGCAGGATCACTTAGACCAAGTCACCCAGGAATAGATCCAGGTGGGTCTTGAATCACTTAGACTAAGTCACCCAGGAATAGATCCAGGCGGGTCTTGAATGTCTCCAAAGAAGACTCCACAACCTCCCTGGGCAACCCATTCCAGTGCTCTGTCACCCTCACTGTGAAAAAGTTTTTTCATGTGTAAAAGGAGGTCTCCCTGGAGCCTTCTCTTCTCCAGGCTGAACAACCCCAACTCTCTCAGCCTGGCCTCACAGGAGAGGTGCTCCAGCCCTCTGATCATCTTCGCATCCCTCCTCTGGACCTACTCCAACAAATCCATGTCCTTCTCATGTTGGAACACAGCAAAAGGGACAAGCAGAAGGGACATCACTCTACAGAAAATGTTCCTCACACCATTGGCTGGTTTCCCCAGTTCAAGTCATGCAGGCAGTTATCATGGCATGAAGTTTCACACCCCTACTAAGCCAGATGGACCCAGCTGCTTGTGAAGCTCAGTTGAGGTGAAAGATTCAGCTTTATCTTGGGCTCCTGGATGGCAGAAAAAGGTATCACCAGAAGCCCCTCTGAAAATAGAATAGAAACCCCACAAACCCCTGAACCACCCTGTGAACTAGATATAAATTGAACAACTGAAAAGGACCAGAGGCCCTTTGAACAAGGCTTAACAGGATGACAATGTGTGTTTCAAATCAAAATACTCTCTCTTGCTCAGCTGAAAAGAAAGATAGATAATGGATTTTAAGTCTTTTTTTAAAAAAGGCCTTTTCACAGCTCTGTTATGAAATGGAGAAGTCTCAGACCTCGCAACCATTATCCCCCAGAAAGGAGGGGGCCTGATTCGGTGCATATTAATGCAATCACATTAATTGCTGTGTGCTAGCACAGACTGGCAGTAAAACTGACAGATACCGACAGACGGCTCATGATCCACATTCACAATGACAACCAAACCAGAGCTTTTCAGAGAGAAGGATACAAAGCATTAAGGATGACAGATCCCTGCAAGCTCCCATAAGCAAGTCATGGAGAAATAGAAATAACTGAGACTTATAAACTTCAATGTCATATTTCAATATGAAAAAAAAATTTTGCAACACTTGTAGAAGAATCCGTAGTATTTTCAGTCAGGTGCTCTTCTCTCCGCTCCATAGTTACATATCTTGCATATTTAGAGGATTTTTGGAACAAAACATGTTTTATTCAAATGCACTTATGTGTATCTTCACTTCTTTACTTGCACACTCCCCTTTTAGAGCCACGTAGCAAAGCTCTGCCCTTAAGCATCTTAAAAATGTAGGCTTCGCTGAACCAGGCCAAACTGCAAATGGAGGATGCTCAGAGAAGAAGAAAAATCTAAAAAGAAGAAAGACTGAACTTCAACACAAAGAGGTTTGTGGTAAAGACTTCTCCTAACTTTAGTAAGAATCTTGCCTAAACCGAGGTTTAAACTTTTAGCTAAATTCGTGGCTTTTAACAGGAGAGTGTGTTTAAAAACAATTGATGTTGGCTGAAAACATGCAGACTCATCAAAAACCAGTTACTCCATGATGTAACTCAAAAAATATTGAAAGGAACACTAGGAATGTTTCACATTTCAGCAGTGCGTACGTATGAATTATTCAAACTGAAACTCGATTATATAACACCCTCTCCAAAGCTAAGCTGGCCACAGCAAGGCAGCATCTGTGGCAACGTTAGAGCCAGGATACCTGAGGGCAGAGACCAGCAGCACCAGCCCCACTCCGCTACTACAACAACCTTCCTTCCCCTTCTCCTTGGTTCTCCTTAAAGTGAGGCAATAAGCACAGTGAGGAAAGGATCTTTTTCATGTGATTCCCACACAGCAGTTCTGCCCAATGTATCCTAACTCTGTTTCCAAGCAGCGTGTGGCTCTTCAGTGCTCTGGAATGAAACAGTCATCCCTCAAACGCACTGCATCCCTTAAGCACAGAGGCAAGCAAATCAGCACTTGGGACTTGACAATCTAAACTGACGTNCTTCCTTCCCCTTCTCCTTGGTTCTCCTTAAAGTGAGGCAATAAGCACAGTGAGGAAAGGATCTTTTTCATGTGATTCCCACACAGCAGTTCTGCCCAATGTATCCTAACTCTGTTTCCAAGCAGCGTGTGGCTCTTCAGTGCTCTGGAATGAAACAGTCATCCCTCAAACGCACTGCATCCCTTAAGCACAGAGGCAAGCAAATCAGCACTTGGGACTTGACAATCTAAACTGACGTCTTTATGCTGCAAACACAAGCTTGTACTTTGCTCGGAGGCACAACTAGAGTGAAGGAAAAGCTGGTATCACAGCAAACAATCCAGTCTTCAAATCCTGACAGTTAAAAAAAACAACAACAAAAAAAACCCACAACTGTTTTCTGGAGAGCAGGGAAGAGAGAAGGAGAAGCCAAGTGAAATGAAATGGATTTGAGATTTCAAGCACAGCACAAACCGGACTTTACAAACAGCCTTTTCCAAACCGAGTAGCTCCTCTCAAGATAAAAACAAAAAAACAAACCAACCAAAAACAAAGAAGGAAATTCAAGTTGACCATATACCTAACATGAGACCTTGTTCTTCTGTTTAAAAACAATAAGCAGGATTCCCAAGTTGTTTTCTTATGGGAAAACTCAAGTTTTTCAAACAACTTAAGGGCAGTAAAAGACAAACATGTTCATGATACACTTCAGAGAGCTCAGCACCTGCACAAAAGCCCAGCAATCATTCCAGCACTTACCACAGCAGAAATTTTTCTAAACTCCCTGAGCTGGAACTGGCTGATGCAAAACAGATAGGAAGCAATTATTACGATTATTGTGATCAAGAAGTTTGGTTAAGCAGGAGATTGTACTCATTCCTCTGAGGCAAACCTCAACTATGCACTTTGGCAAGATAAAAGCCCTGACTGCCAAAAATCAAGTGGCTATCCCCACAAGACATTTGACTGAGGCATCTACAGCTGCTTTCAGTTGAGGGATGCTGTAGACCTGCCCTCACTGCTGCCCCAGCCCCTCCCATGGTGTGCAGCCTTCTGGGTACAGCACTTCACTAGCAGAGGCTCTCACATGGCCCATCCTCAACCCTCTTTTCTGCACCTTAATCAAAAGACCTTATTCAGGGTGGTTTAGGTTGAGTCCCCAGCAGGCAGTTAATGAATGCAGACACAGGGTAACCTGGCCAGAGGTTCCTCATCTCTGGCCTCAGTACCAGCAGCACAAGGCATCACTACCAACAGCAAGTCCCGTTTCAGTCCCCTGGGCAGGTCCATCGTTCGCACAGCCAATATCCTAGTGACAGGTTGCACACTCTCACCACACTCCTCCTTCACACCCCCTTGTTTTCACATTCTCACTTCGAACAACCTCATAATATCTTAAACCATTAAGCAGCAGCCCCAGGCTCCGTTGCAAAGGCACAACCGCCCCAGGGCCCAGCCAAGCTGCACTGAGCCCCGTGCCTGCCGCAGCTCGGGCTGTGCCGGGGTGCACGTCGTAGGCCCAGGCGCTGCTCTTAACACAGATTATGTTTTTACAGCAAGCCGCCTTAAGTCACTGTAATTGGACAATCAACCAGCAATTACAAATACCCTCCTCAAGCCGGATTAGCAACACGCTTTTCTGTTTCTGTTAAGCACGGGGGCTGTTCGGCGTGTCCTCCAGAACGAGTGTTTTCCAAACAAGTGCTTCCAAAAACGTTGTTCTGAACCAAGAGCCTTATGTGCTGCCACAGGCCAGCGGTTTAATGCCCTCTGAGCACATTCCAGCTACGAGGCAAGTGCAGGTTTGTCACCATCAGGGGAGCCACGGCCTGTGTGACACCCTCAGGCTCCACCCCATTGTGACGCGAGGCCGACGGAGGCACCGAGAGCAGCGAGCGACTCTGGGGCCGTACGCGCCCGCCGAGCTCTCCATCACCAGCTTCTCACGGAGCTCCTGGCTCTCAGAAACAGAAGAGCTCCTGGATGAGGCACTCAGAAACAGAAGAGCTCCTGGATGAGGCACTGATTGTAATCTGCTTGGGTAACGTTTAGGATTATAGACGGGCAAAGCAAACAAGGCAGCTGGATTTTCTCACAGGGTGGTTTTGAATGCTGATCTAATTTCATGGGCAATTATTGAGCAGGGGTGTTCCAAAGAGCACTTGTAACTACATTTCTGTCTACTAAGTATTCAGACACAGGAGGTTTCAGTTCCTGTTGTGACATCTGCTGTATTTGTTGAGGTTTTTGGAGGGTTTGAGTGGTTTGTTTTTTTTCCTAAAATGATCAAACCATTCAGTTCCCTCTGGAAAACAAAAATCACACATCAGAAAGCATCTGACTTTTTCTCCAACTTCAGATGCTGGTTTTTAAGAAAAAAAACAAAGAGCTGTAAAAATCATGGTTGAACCCAGTTGGAAAACACCTGGGTATGGTGTGACTCATACCTATCAGCTCCACATTCCAAAGGTGAGAGAGGAACTGGTCAGGGAAAGAGATCACCGCGAGGCTCCTGCAGCCCAGTGCCAAGGCAGCACGCATAGGGAGCTTTAAAAAAGCCCTCCAAACCTAAATTTAGACCCAGCTTTCCTCTCTCTAAGTTACAAAACTATTAACTCTTAAATACCACTCTCAGAACCACCCCTGCAACCATTTAAGTAATGGAAGCACTCAAAAACCTAAGAGATAAGGCACAGAAATTGAATCCCGAGGTAGGAAAAGGAAGCACTTATCTTTCCTCTGTCCTAGCTCTGCCCTAAATTTAGCCACCTCAAATTCCAGGACCAAAACTGTCCACACCAAAGCTCCCCCAGGAGCTGACTCCACACTCCTCGTGGGGTTCATAGCAAAGCCATGTGCAGGCTTTGCTAAGGTGCTTTTGAAGCACCTCTTCTCCCAGAGGAGCTGCTGGGTGTTTGCACTTCCAAGCAGCAGCCACTCTCCAGGTGAATCCCAGCCTGCAAGTCCCTGAAGCCACTTGCTCCATTTCCAGGGGGGAATCAAATACTCTCCATCACTGCACATCCCCCTCTTGCTTAGTCAGCTTTTCTGAGGCAGAGTCGCCCTTACTGGGAGCTCCCTTTCAGCATCAGTCTTTCACACCATCCCCATCTTTAACTACAACTTTCCCTGCTACTCACGGGCACAGGGACAAAGCCAAACAACCAACCAAACAACAACAAAACAAGAATCTCCTGCGCTTTTAAGATTTTTTTTTTTTATTGTGCATAGCCATAACAAAAGGTGCTGACCTTGAGAAAGGCAGCAAGGCAGCAAACACCTCTGCAACACATCAGCAATGCTGCCCTGCAACAACCGGCTGTAGAAACAGGCCCCTAAAGTACAAGAAGTCCACCGAGGCCAGAACACAGGGCTGCTAATGAAGGGCACCGGTTGGTTACACAGCAGGACGACCGCCAGTAAACACAGGAGGTCCCTCGAGGCAAAGTCTTAAAGCCACAACATGGCTTTAAGCATTAAAAAAACCAAACCAAAACAAAGACCCCACCAACCCCCCCACACAAGAAAACAAAACAAAAAAACCAACACAACCAAAACAAAAACAAAACAAAAACAACACAAAAAAATCCCAACCAAACAAAACGCTTGAGTGAAAACCTCGTTTCCACTTCGTTACCCGAGAGGACCAGCGAGTTCACCCCGGGAGGCCGCAATGGCTCAGAACTGCCCCGAACGCGCTCACGCATGCCCCGCGAACAACGAGCCCGGGGAGGCGGGGGAACGGACGTGCCAGAAACAGTCGGGTTTGTTTAGCAAACCTTCCCCGCAGCAGAGGCAGCCGCCTGCTGCGCGCCGTTCCCCAGCACGGGGCCGTCGCCGCCCGCTCGGCCGCTTCTCACCCCGCGGGGGCCGCTTCCATCGGGAACCGGGCCCCGGCCAGCCCCGAACCCCCCCGAGGAGGCCGGCCCGGTCCCGACAGATCATCCGCACTTTCTACAACCGCCGAGCAGCTGCTGTCAGCGGTCACTCAGACGCTAAATCAATACATAAAAGCGTTTATAGGAACTCACTTCAAGAACCATCAACAGTCCCAAGCGCGGCGCGGCCCGAAGCGGCGGCGAACGGCCGCTCCGCGCAGCTCTGGTCCCTCGGCCCAGTTCCCACCACCCAAGCAACCCCGGCGGCGGCCCGCGGCCCCCGACCCCCCGTCCCCGGGCACTCACGCGAGAAGCCTCCGGTGCTCACATAACCGGGCCGGGCCGGCCTAACGGGCTGCAGGGCCGGAAACCCCCTCGCCCCGGAAGTGCTGCGAGAATACTTCCAGGTCATGGCGGCGCCGGCAGGAGAGGCCGCGGGACTGAACCACTGGGCGGCCGAGGGGTGGGACCGGAGAAGTGAACCATTCGGGGAGGGGAGAGGGGAGGGAGAGCGGCCGGGGGCTGGGCCATGGGAGCGGCGAGCGCCGGGCTGTACCACCGGCAGGCTGTGCCACCGGCAGGCTGTGCCACCGCCGGGCTGTGCCACCGCCAGGCTGTGCCACCACCAAGCCGCACCACTACCGAGCCGCCCCGAGGGGACGGGGCTTGCGGGATGGGGTCCCCTCCCCACTATCGGCGGCGCCCGGCCCCCCCGCAGTGGCAGTCACCCCATGTTCCCGGGGCTCGCTGTCCCTTCACCCGTGTCCCCAAACAAAAGCCGCCAAGCCGTGCGGGTGTGGAGGCTGCGAGGAGCGCGGGGCTGCACTGCGGGGCTGCCCCCACCCAGGTCCCGCTCCCGGGGTTCTGTCATCCCCGAGCCGGGTCGGCGCTCCCGGTGACACGCCGGGCTGAGGGCCGGGTTGCCGCCGTCCCACGGGAGCCAGTGAGGCTTCCCCGGCTCCCCGCGGCAGGGTGGGCTGGGCCCGGCACACGCCGCTCTCACCGGGGCGAAGCGCGGTCCGGGCGGGCACGGCCCGCGTCTAAACGCCGCTTTAGGGCGACGCAGAGCGCGGCTGGGTTGTTTATTGCTTTTCTTTCCCCTCTGTAACTACGCGTAGCTGGTCCCAACCCAAATGTTCCCGTTCCTCGGGGTGATTGCACGCACGTAACTCTCGCACTGTTCCATCAGATGCGGTGTTCTGCCCGAGTCTCGGCTGTCCCCGCCGGCACGGGAAGCACGGCCCCGGCCCCGCACGACCCCGGCTGGCCCTGCCGGGAACGGGGCGCACGGCCCCGGCCCCGTCCGGACCTGTCCCCGCACGGCCCCGGCCCCGCTCGTAGACGGACGTGACCGACGGTTAACGTGCTTGTCCACGCAGACAGTCGAGTCATTGTCAGAAATCAGACGGGGCCAGAACACAAAAGTCCTTTTCCCGAAAACAGGGAGCGGAGCAGCACCTGCGCCAGCCCGGCCGCTGCGGGGTAGGCGGAGAGGGACGAGATGGGATGGGGCGGAGGATAGAGGGGAACTCTGGCAAAAACCGCAGCCGGTAAGCACAACGCTCCCCGTAGGTGACACGATCTGCGCTGCGAAGGGGCAGCTTTTTAATGTAACGTGAATTGATGCGGCGTTTGCCAGCCCCGGGGGTAGGGGACGTTCCCCCTCTGGCTGCCTCCCAGGCTCCGCCGACGGGAGGATGATGAGGAAGGCTGAGAGCGACCCGCGACGATCCCTCACATAGGCAGGCGCCGTGCCCCGTCCCCGCACACCCCTCCCGCGTCTCCGGCATCGCCGCAGGGACCGAGACCCAGCGGGGAACAAAGCGGGGAGCGGCGGGCGGGGAGGAGCGGGGCTGTCCCGGGATAGCAGCGGCCGTGTCAGCAGGACCTTCATCCCGGAGATTAAGGGCTGAGCCATGGGCTTGGCCGAGGCTGGCGGGGAGCGGGGGCCGCGGGCAAAAGGCACCCCCAGGCTTAGTTATTTATTTTACATGAAACCTGAAAAGTGAGGCACCGCCTGAAGGAGCGTCGAGGGACGTGAAGGGTGCAGCAGCCGCCGGCACACGGGACCCAGCACGGCAGCAGCCGCAGCGGCGAGGTGTCGGGGTGGTGCCCGGCCACGTTACGCCGCACAAAACACCGATTATTTTTTTAAACCAAGTTGAGTGTTTCCCAAGACCGTGCGTTGCTGTCTGTGCCGGCTGACCCCGCAAAGCGCGGTGCCCGGCCTGCTCCGCGGCCCGTCTTGCTCCAGCCCAGCCCCGTACTGACGACGATGTAAATACGTGACTGACTCCGTACAGCTGCCGGGTGAAAACAGGCACCCCACACAGCACATGCACGGGGCGACAACAGAGGCTGGCATTGTGCAGGCGGTCACGCAGGAGGGGGGCTGTGCACACTCCCCCCCCCTCCCTCTGCGCACCACCAGGAGAGCAGAGCTGCGGGTGACTGCAGCAAAACCACGCAAGAAAACCCTTTGGGTGGGGGCAACCGCTCTTGGGAAGCCCGCGTGGGGTTTGGCTTCCGAATCCTGACTCGCACCGCGCGGCGAGCAGCAGCAGGATGCAAAACACCCGTCAGAGCTGTGAGGGCCGGTGCCAACGAGGCTCCCACGGGGGATGGGAGCTCGTGTCCTCTGCTAGACAGCATCTGTGGGCCGTTCAGCGTCAATGTGGCATCTGGTCGATGTGTGGTCACTGGCTGCTGTGCGATCACTGTCCATGTTTGCTCTCAAACAGGTTTTTCCTTAATATCACAGATACGGAAGAGGTGAGGTCCCACCAAACGTGCCCACTGCCCCCCACCGTGCTCTGGTTTGGGCTCTGTTGGAGGCAGGCCACTGGATGTGGGTTGGAACCCACAGCCATCCGGGTGCCCATCTCCATGTGTCTCCAAAGAAGGCCCTTCACCACTGTGCCAGTCCGTAGGGCATGATCTTTGGTGTTTAGCAATTACTTGTTAAGATTAAAATTTTCATTGTTTGCTGGGCTGCTGGCTTGCGGGGTGAGTGCCAGCTCGACAGCATTGTGGTGGGACCACACTCTCCCCTGCCTTTTTGGGGGGAAGTTTCTTGAAGAAGATTCCTTGGGTGTCAGGAACTTCACCCCTCAAAGGCCACCTCTCCAGGGCACTCCAGACTGGGGGAGCCCCGGAGCACCCTGGGGTGCGAGGAGCCGCTTCCCCCCATAGGAGCGGGCGACACGCGGGTTTTCCACACCCCCAACCGGGTGGGGAACTGGAGAAAAAAAGAAAAAAAAGAACAGAGTAATATTTAATAGCCCGAGGTGAAACGCGGCCGCCGAAGGGAAGAGCTGTCGGCGGTACCCCTCCGGTCCCGCTAGCTGCCAACGGCCCCCCCGCCACCCCTCCCTGCACCGCCTACGTGCGCCCCGACACTGCCCTGATGGCACGGCCCCGGCGGACCGTACCATGGGCCGGGCTGCGGCGGGGGCGGGACGGGGACGGAGGGGAAAGGGGGAGAGAGCGGGGCGGGG
>VYZU01005032.1:0-15052 GCA_013401355.1 Ceyx cyanopectus
ATCTGGGTCATCTCTGTAACACTTTGCATTGTTTTGTACCCAGCATGCTTCTGTGTCTTTTAATTTCATCCTTTTGCTCAGCCACCATGCTGAGCAGATCATTCACCTGTTCACATCTAAAACAGGTGTCATCTACAACACTCTCCATTACAAGAGCCAGACTCCTGCATTCTCCAAAGCCAGAGATCTGGATACCCACATGCTTGCATGGAACCTCAGTCTGGGTGCCCACAGCTTTCCTAGCTATAGCCTTTGCCCAGGTTGCAACCATGACTAGACTTTTGGAAGAAACTGACTTCACAGGGTAAGGGCACACGCCCGGACGACTCACCTGGCTTTCTGGTTGAGCTTGTCTGGTGCGCAGGGATCAAAGAATCCTGTGCTCCTGAGACATTTAAATTGACCTTGATGAGTGCGGCTCCGCCCCCACCTGTCCCTGCCTCCCTTGCATGAGATGCCAGAAGCCAGAAGCCGCTGCTGCAGCAGCTCCCAGGGGCATCCCAGCTACGGAAAGCTTACCTGGACAGGAAAAAAAACCCTGCTGATCGCCCAGTCTGCCACTGCGACCTATGGGTTGTGATGGCAATTTCTCAGCAATTGAGTTGAGAGTGTTCTCTCCTGAGGAAGGAGAACTGTTATTAGAAACAGAGCTTCTTCTTTTCTTTTCTTTTCTTTTCTTTTTGTCTCTTGTGCTCCAGTTCCTCATTTCATCCTCTGTTCCTCTTTTCCTTCCCTTTTCTGCTGCAGTAAATATTGATCTGTGGGCATGAACGGCAAGGGATTTGTCTGTGCACATTCTGATCTCATTGGAGACAGAGGTAAAAGAACAATCCTTAATGACATTTTCCTGAGCTCAGAAATTACTCTGATATTTTAAAAAGAAACCAACCAGAATTATGCTGAAAAACAAAAATAGCTGTCATTGGGAATCAGAGTTAGACTTGTGCTAGAAGAGTTCTTAAAAGTGTAAGCTCTTTCAGTACTACGTAAGTTGTGTAATACTACTAAGAACGGTTTTATTTTAAAATCTAAATAGAAGTAATGGATTTGTGTAGTAGAGCAGGGTTGGCTGAAGAGATAGCTATGTAATTGGCCATGTGAAACTTTGTGAATACAAGAATGATTCTGTAGTCCTGACTTTGGAAATCTTCTAGGTAGTGTTCTGCAAAGTCAGGTCAATGGCCTGACACTCCTTTTGCTGAAGGTAGAAATGTAAAGGTTATGTTAAGGTTTGCTGTGGGACTGACATGTGGTTTTACACATGACTGGCCTCCCAGGGTTTTATTGCATTAAAGTATGTGGCAAATGGAGCGTTCAGAGTGTGAGCTGCCCAGTGTGCCCATGTACTGGGATGGGAACTGCTCATCTGTCATTGGATGGAGAATGATTCTGATCAGACCTTGACACTTTCAAATTATGACAGCATCTACTGGATAAATGGGAAATTCTTGCTCACGGTAGAGATGTATTTCATCTATTTAAATGTCACACCAGTGCCATTAGTATTCATGGGTTCAGAGGAGGTCAGATTCTCATCTACTTCTTGTCTGACCTTAAAAAACGCAAGCTTAAAGTCAATCTCACAGCTCAAGTACTCAACACAATTCAAATAGCCACACGTAAGTTACAGAAGTTTCAAAACCTTCATGATGGAGTACATAGTTTGCTATTTTATTTCTTTCCAAATTTATCTATATTCCTTAGAAATCTCACTTTTGTATCATAATCAGTTTTGTATCAGTTTTCATTACTTTCATCAGTAATGAAACTGGAGATGTTTTCTCAAAAGCAGGCCACGTAGCTTACAAAGAACCTCACATCTCATTTTGATGTCCAACTGGGATGGAACAATACCAGAAAGATGTGGTTGATTTAACCACAATTTCAGAGTTACATTCACAGGAGCAATTAGGCCAGCACTTAACACTGCTATTGAATTCATTAGAAAAAAAAAAAAAAAAAAAGAGTGGCTTTAATAAGGTAATCAACTGCATTTCTAACTTGAAGTACACTGATGTTGTTAGATTTGGGCGTGTGCCCAGCTGCTTTGCTTATGTGTCTCCAGCTGCCATCAGAGCTGTTACACTACATTGGGTTTAATTTTCCAAGAAGTGTAGACCTGTCTTCACACAGATCTCTGTTGTACGGTTGGAGTCTGTTTACTTCCGTTAGTCTGAAATTTGTACCGGTGTCTTTGTGTGTGAACTATCTCAAATGTTAATAATAATCCAAAACCCATCAGAAACCAAATGGGAAGGCTTCATTACTGCCTAGATCAGGAGCTCCAGTACTCAAAAATAATAATCAAGGTATAGGTGACTTAAAAAGCAGGTGCTGCAATAGCAGGTGGTAACATCTGTAGTACAGTAACCTTGAGAAATCGTCGAAGGAAAGATAAAGCCACTGTTAAGGAAAAATTCATTAGGTAACACTTTTGTTTCTGATGCATCAATGAATGCAATTAAATTTTTGGCAAGAGCCAAAATGCTATTAAATATTTTGTCCAGAAGGTTATTGTAGCTTGAATTGAGAGGCTGGACATCTAAACAGCTATTGTCATTAAAACATAATGAGAGAGAAAAGTTGGCTGTTTAGCAAAGTGCAAGATAAAGTGCTGACCTCCCAGTGGGATACTTCATGCTGGCTTCCTGGTGGGGATGGTGTTCCCTACTCAGTGTGAGGGTGAAGAACCTGCTTTCAAAACTGGGATACAGACTGACTTGGGGAGACAAAGTGTAAACACGGTGTTTAATTCAATTCAATTATCCTGAATTCTAAAAAAAATAAAAAGGTAACTTTTTTTTTTTTTTGGTAAAAATAGCGATTCCTCATTTCTTAGCTGACTTCAGTGACAGAAATCATAGGTAACACATAAATTTTGCAGATTTGCTTTTGTAGACTATATTTTTTTTCTATATCACAGTTGTGTCTTCTAAAGAATGCTCATTAAAATTATATGTACTTTGAAGAGATTATGCCACTGTAACTGTTTCTTACCCTCTTTGAACAGCCTGAAGAGTGGAGTGTCTGCTGCCCACCAAAAAAGGTGGATCTCTCTAGCAAGGGTTTAGTGCCACTGCTCCTTGCGCAGCTGGGTGTAAAGTGGGTGAATTACGGAGCACAGTTGTACTTCTTGTTATGTGTCAAGCATTTCAAAAGGATGCTTTGCTATTCAGTGTGTGGGTTTGTTGCCCTTGCAAGTAGAAAGTGTTCCTTGTCTTAGGTTCATGTAGAGTATTTATGTATTTTTTGACCAATGTAAATGATAATTAATCCACTCTAGTTTCTCTAAAGGGTAAAACAAAGGCTTCTCTGTTTGGCAAAAAGAAGTTACAANTACAATCCAAAGGGTTTTATGTTGTTTTATTTTGGGGCCTTACACTTACTGAATTCAGGGATATGGAATTCAGACATGTTCTGATTTAGGTGGTCTGCCTCCTTACATATAGAGGGATGTAAATTTTCTCACCTCTCTGGTACTCCTGGTAATTCAATGTTTATTTTCACTAATCTTGCTAAATGATATTCTATACAGTTTAAAACCAGATAGATATATGGATGTAAGTTAGAAAGCTGAGTCTGTTTTTAAGAACACAGAAAAAGTAAGGGAGACACATTTGTAGCAGGAAAAGGACCAAAGGTTGACCTGCCAGGAGTGTTTCTGACTGAAGGAGTTGGGCAACCATGTCTTTTGTCACAACCTTTCTGCTTCTGAGCTCAAAAGGGAAAACCATATACAAGTAGGTTTTTGAGGAGGGCAATACTTTATGGAAAATTCCTAAAACACCACAGATTTTCTTATTAAAAACCTATCATTTATTGAGCCTACAGACACACATCATTCTCAGTTTGTACCAGTTGAGACATAGGGACTCTACAATGCTGCAGAAACTCCCTTTTGTAATGTAACAGGCAATGTAAATAAACAGTCACTCCAAACCATCACAGCTACAACTTCTCAAGCGGTTTGTGTGGTGGCTTTAATGAATTGACCAGGATGAATCTAGAATTACAACATACAGATATCAATGAGTGCATAGGAGAAGTTCACTGTGAAATGCACTTGCTGAAATTTCATTTTACTCCCAAACTTGCTTTGAGAGAAGAGAATAAAGTGCCTATCCTGTAAATTGTATCCTACTTCATTTACGACTTAGTAAGAACTCATCCCCCAAAAAAACAAGACCTAAAAAATTTCCTTCTGGTTAAGTCTTTCCTAAAAGCAGATACACCATCCATAGCATCTTCTTATCAGCCAAATATATATATATATAAAAACATACAAATTTCTAAGAAATGCCATCTCTGCTGAAATGTTAATTAGATGTTGATGCTGTTTAATATTAAATAAGCTAAAGCTCATCTACAGAAACTCTTTATGTCAGTACCAGCAGAAGTAAGTAAATATTTTTAATGCTATGTCCCAGTATTACTGGGAATAAATAATTTTTTTCTCTTCCTTCTGGTTTTCTTCTTCTCAACTTTCTACTCACAAGAAAAACAGGATCATAAGTTTAGGAAGAATCTAAGTGCTCATTGTTGTAATGAATTTCAATTCTTGTAANTTTGGTAAAAATAGCGATTCCTCATTTCTTAGCTGACTTCAGTGACAGAAATCATAGGTAACACATAAATTTTGCAGATTTGCTTTTGTAGACTATATTTTTTTTCTATATCACAGTTGTGTCTTCTAAAGAATGCTCATTAAAATTATATGTACTTTGAAGAGATTATGCCACTGTAACTGTTTCTTACCCTCTTTGAACAGCCTGAAGAGTGGAGTGTCTGCTGCCCACCAAAAAAGGTGGATCTCTCTAGCAAGGGTTTAGTGCCACTGCTCCTTGCGCAGCTGGGTGTAAAGTGGGTGAATTACGGAGCACAGTTGTACTTCTTGTTATGTGTCAAGCATTTCAAAAGGATGCTTTGCTATTCAGTGTGTGGGTTTGTTGCCCTTGCAAGTAGAAAGTGTTCCTTGTCTTAGGTTCATGTAGAGTATTTATGTATTTTTTGACCAATGTAAATGATAATTAATCCACTCTAGTTTCTCTAAAGGGTAAAACAAAGGCTTCTCTGTTTGGCAAAAAGAAGTTACAAAGTAAGACAAATAAATGCATCCTTCAGCTGAAACAAGTCTTTGTTTAGAAGCTTCAGGAGTTCTGATGAACTTCAATTGAACAGTACATCCAACTCCTCCACAGAGCTTTGGTTAAGAGCTTAGTTAAATAACACGAATCATCAGGGTACTTCTGCACGGTGGTGGGTGGCTCCAAGCCTGATAAACATGTATTACTTGTCCTTTAGCTGTGGCTTAAAGAATAACATCTCACTTTCCTTTCAGTGCAATAAAAGGAATGTATCAAAGCTTCCTTCTGGGGATTTCCCCCAGCTGCCAGACTAATTAACAAGAGTAGAACAATTTGTATCATAGCTTTGGACTTTACTGATTATATTTATCAAGAAAGATCAGCAAAGGGTTTTATGTTGTTTTATTTTGGGGCCTTACACTTACTGAATTCAGGGATATGGAATTCAGACATGTTCTGATTTAGGTGGTCTGCCTCCTTACATATAGAGGGATGTAAATTTTCTCACCTCTCTGGTACTCCTGGTAATTCAATGTTTATTTTCACTAATCTTGCTAAATGATATTCTATACAGTTTAAAACCAGATAGATATATGGATGTAAGTTAGAAAGCTGAGTCTGTTTTTAAGAACACAGAAAAAGTAAGGGAGACACATTTGTAGCAGGAAAAGGACCAAAGGTTGACCTGCCAGGAGTGTTTCTGACTGAAGGAGTTGGGCAACCATGTCTTTTGTCACAACCTTTCTGCTTCTGAGCTCAAAAGGGAAAACCATATACAAGTAGGTTTTTGAGGAGGGCAATACTTTATGGAAAATTCCTAAAACACCACAGATTTTCTTATTAAAAACCTATCATTTATTGAGCCTACAGACACACATCATTCTCAGTTTGTACCAGTTGAGACATAGGGACTCTACAATGCTGCAGAAACTCCCTTTTGTAATGTAACAGGCAATGTAAATAAACAGTCACTCCAAACCATCACAGCTACAACTTCTCAAGCGGTTTGTGTGGTGGCTTTAATGAATTGACCAGGATGAATCTAGAATTACAACATACAGATATCAATGAGTGCATAGGAGAAGTTCACTGTGAAATGCACTTGCTGAAATTTCATTTTACTCCCAAACTTGCTTTGAGAGAAGAGAATAAAGTGCCTATCCTGTAAATTGTATCCTACTTCATTTACGACTTAGTAAGAACTCATCCCCCAAAAAAACAAGACCTAAAAAATTTCCTTCTGGTTAAGTCTTTCCTAAAAGCAGATACACCATCCATAGCATCTTCTTATCAGCCAAATATATATATATATAAAAACATACAAATTTCTAAGAAATGCCATCTCTGCTGAAATGTTAATTAGATGTTGATGCTGTTTAATATTAAATAAGCTAAAGCTCATCTACAGAAACTCTTTATGTCAGTACCAGCAGAAGTAAGTAAATATTTTTAATGCTATGTCCCAGTATTACTGGGAATAAATAATTTTTTTCTCTTCCTTCTGGTTTTCTTCTTCTCAACTTTCTACTCACAAGAAAAACAGGATCATAAGTTTAGGAAGAATCTAAGTGCTCATTGTTGTAATGAATTTCAATTCTTGTAATCACAAATTTAAACCCAGCAGTGCTGATGAAGAAACTTAATAAATTAAATACATTCATTTCACTTTACCAGATTAATAAAACACTTAAATATTATTAGCTAGATAACCTAAGAGCAGTGGGTTTCAATATGGAAATATGTGCAGTGTAAGGCTCACAAAAAGTCCCAGGAGATGTTGGGAGCTTAGTCATTCTTTCAACTTATTCTCCTTTATGAATTCTCCGTGTAAATCTGGATTTTTCTTGAAATTAATTGTTTTAATTATGGCAAATGGCTTGAATGGCTTCTGCATGAAGAAAAAACTCTGGATGGTTTAGTGCAGAGAGGGGACATAAAAAGGGCACACAGTGGAGATATACAAATAATGAATTGCATATACAGAAAGTAAATCTGACACACTTTCAGTTATCCTTTTTTATAATACAAGAACCAGGGGACTTATAATGAAACTGAAAGACGACAAAATGAATACCATTAAAGAAAATAAGTATTTACACAAAAGGATAATTAACCTGTGGAATTATTTCCCACAAGAGTTAAGTGGAGCCAGGAGCTTAGTGGAGTTCAGAAAAGGATTAAGCATTTATATGGATAATGGAACCATCTGCAGTTGTATTGGCTGTTGTGAGAAGTATAAAGAGATCGTGAGACTGTGGTTCCTACTGAAGCCAGTGGCAGGGAGATGAAGTGTGTAAACCCACAGGCAAATGACACTGGTAAGACAGAGCAGACACAGGGAGGAATAAAGTGACTGAGGAAGGGAGTAAACCTTCAGTAATTGTTGATTCTGCTTAGGTAAATGCGACTAGTTCCTTTCCTTTGGAAGGAGATGACCCTGAGGTGAAGTGATATGAAAACAATGTACGGTTGTATACTCATTTCACCCCAACCAAGCCAAAGACTACAGTATTTAAGATCAGGAAAAAACAATTAAGAGCAAACTGATTATTGTTACTGTATACAGTTGTAACTACAGCATTCCTAAAGAAATTTATAATAAATAAAAAAATAAAATTAATCTTTGACAACTCGATTAACTTTCCAAATTAGATGAGATGTGGTGTGATGGGAACTGTTTGGTGGCAGTGTTACTGGTACCAGATCACTGTGCATGATGGTTTATTCATCTGGTGGTTTAGTGTATTGAAATTTTTCTGAAGTGCTACTATTTTAAATCCTGTAATAACATAATTTCTACAGACATAAGTTGTCCACAGTTCATTGGGTTCCTAAAATAAGCCGTGTTAGACTTTCTTGTCAGGGACCTCTGCCAATATTCTGGGGACCAAGGCAATTTGATCACCTATATGACATTAAGCTTAGTTTCCTCTTTGCTAATAATATTATCCAAACTAGGTTCTCAAAAGCTCTGTCTCCAGTGTATGTAGGGACTTATTCACTACAAGGACAGATGTTGCAGGAATGTTGCAGACATATGGTAGATTGGAGATGAATTTCCATTTCTATTTCATTCATTAACTTTTTCAGGATATCTGCTAAAAGATATTTTGATCTCTTCCATTGATGGTCTTCATTAACCGACATCTGTGACAAAACTTTTTTTAGTTGACTATCATTATTTTGAATCAAAGCAGGAATTCCACCTCAGCATTGCTAGGCTTTGCAAAAGGCTTCTCATTTATGCTCAGTTGATTTTGCAGCAATCTTAAATATTTTCCAGACCATTTATTTATGAACTGGTTCATCCTAGGTAATGCTTGAAAGCTTGGAAGCATGACGTGATCTCAGGTAGTTCAGTAGCTTCTTCTCAGCTAGATGTCTACACTATAATTTGGGTTACTCCTTGAATAACACAAAATCTAAATGTTGTCAGCATTTGCAAAGCAAATATTTTAACTTTGAGTAACAAATTACTTATGTTATGGAAATTAAAACAAAAATCTGACTCACAACTTAAAAATATTCTAGATTTTTAAGATTGTGTGTTTTTAACTAGTATTTGTATTTATGGTTCAAATTGTTAGGGTGATTCACTAAGAGCTTGGACCTAAAAACCTTTCCTGAGATTGAAATGTTGTGTTTGTAGACAACATGAAGAAAACTTCAAGGATAAACTTATTCCAGACATCTTGTACTTAACCCATGTGGTCTGTAACATTCCAATAACCATGGTGAGGACCTATCCCCCCACAGACCTCACTCCTGTGCTTGCTGGCACTAGGTTGCCTATCCACTCTGTAGCACAGTGACAGTCATCAACTTTGTAGTCCACATTGCAGAAGATCACTTCTGTGTCTGGAAGAGGTAGCTTAAATTCCAGGGTGTTCTCACACCTGCCAAAATCATACTCATAACACTTTATTATAAGTTATATTTATACACAGGCTGACACTGCCTGAGGGAGCATGCACGCTGAGCACTCCTTTGGAGCATTGTCTTCTTTAAACTCATCTTTAATGTGTTTTTTGTTTGAGAGCTCCTTTTGTAATTTACTTGAAGCTAAACTATGAAATGTTCCTGATCCAAATGAGTCACTGTCCCACCAGAAAGAATGTGACAAACATTAAATATTCTTATGTAGCTTGCAGATCTGCAAGTAAAATTCATTCTTTTCCTTTAATGTTGTTCCTTTATAGTCTGATGACTCATTTGATGAAGCATTTGGTGCCATCTTCTTTCCTTCTTCCCAAAACAGGTGTTTCTTGGATTTGCTTCATCTGTTAGAAATCACTGTTGAGTCCAACTGGAGATTTTCCATTCAATAGTTGGACAGTGCCCTGAATATTGGCATTCTGCCCCTGGTCCCACTATACCCAGTCCACCCCAATATCATAGTTGAGTCTGGGTGGTTAGTGCTTGACAGCTGGTTCATCAGATCCACATCATTGTCTGCGAAAGGTGAGTTTATTGTACAAGGAGCCCAGGGCACCTGGAGCACATTATGTAAATGCAACCACTTCTGCCTTAAGAAGCTGTTTAGTGTGAGAATGTGATTAAAAGCAGGTACTAGTCCTGAATTGTTTTCTTTTCAAAAAAGATCAGCACTTGAAAACAGTAACATCAACAATTATCCTGAGGCAAGAGTTTGCTTTCCGCAGTGCAGTGAAAGCTTATTTTAATACGGTTATATTGTCCAAACTCCCCTTTTTTTAAACTAAAATCCTTTGCCAGATTGAGATAAATGAGAAGATTATTCAAAATGCAACACACGTACAAGTTTTCATCAGTCTTTTCTTTGGCAGACAGTGCTTACATGCGTCTAAAATCATATGGAGCAAAAACTGTCCCTGTTTGGTAGGAAATGCTAAATGGCATTTGACAAATGCTAATTTTGTTTGATCCAATTGTAGTACAATATTTTATTTGCAAGATTCTTAGACCTAACTAAAATAATATTTTGGTCATATTGAAATCTCATGGAAAATATCAGACTCCTTTAATCACGATCTTATAAGCCAAGAACCTGGTCTAAGCAGCCCCAATTTAATCTGATTCTACAGGAGCAGTAATTCATGTAATATTGAGTAAAGAAGGATCAAAAGAGATTCAAGTCCACTTTCTATTCTGGTCTCTTTGGTTTTGTGATTTTTTTTTTTTCATATTTAAGTTGTCTTTTTGAAACATAAGGAAAATTACTTCTTCCAAAATTAATATTATTATATTTTAGAATTCTAAAAAGAGGAAGTAGGATATCAGTTTACCCTCATCTTGTGAAGTTGACATTGTGATAAAAAACAATTCTGGCTTTGCTATTGCTCATCACTGTAATAATTCACCTCTGTTTAATAAAGTAGGTAACACCTTGACCTTGTCTTAGGTACCATGTTAAAAAATACACAGGCAAAGTCCTTACCAAATAACACTTTTCTCTTTGAAAAAGAGGTGTGTAGAAACATTTGTAGTAGTTTTAAAATTTCTAAAGCTTTAAAGGTTTCAGAAAACCAAACCAACATCCTTTGGGTGAGTTGTATTTTGAAAAGGCTTCAAAATATGAAAAAAAAATAAAATAAAATCCTACATCCTTCCTCTTGTAAAGACACTAATGGGATGACCGTTGAGGTTGGACCAGCTGGCTCTGGTTGCAGATGTCCCTGTTCCCTGAAGGTGGGTTGGACTGAATGACCTTTAGAGGTCCCTTCCAACCCAAACCATTTTATGATTCTAGAATTATGTTTAAAAACCATTGCTACACTCCCTGGATTTCATCAAGCAGTAGAAAGGATTAAACAATAAAAACAAACCCCCTGCAGTGTATATGTTTGCTCCCAGTCCTATGGATGACCCCAATTACTATTTCTGTCATTTGGAGGATTTTAAGTCTTTACTTTTCATTTGTTAATAGCCCACTGATCTTGCAGCCCTGTGTTCTCGCTGGTGCTGCGAGGAAAGGCAGGGGCTTAGTCTCAGGTGCGTGTTGCTGCTGCACAGCAGCTGCTGTGTCTGGGATGGGGCTTTGAGAGTTTCTTTAATCTTGCAAGTCATTTGAGTTTGTAATTAGAAATGGGAATATTTCACTGGAGGTTTACCACTCTTGAAATGTGCTGATTCAGAAAATGTCGACAGACTTACTACTACGGCTGATTATGTAACCCTTAATTATTATATAATGCAATTCAGTATAAATAAGACCTTCTTGGTATAATGGCACTCTGCCATTTGTGATTAATTTTTCATTAGGCTTGAAGCCATGAGAACACTTAAGAAGGTGTTCAATTTTAGCTACTTTAGTCAATTGCACTTAGAATTAGGCATATGTTCCAGTGCTTCCCTTGACTGGACCACTGTTCCCCAAAGCTAAGCTCACCTTTACGTGTGTCATTTAGAACAGTGAACATTTTTATGTTTTTTATTACCAGGATTAAAAAGAATAAATACTCTTATTTCACCCATAAATTAAACATCATCATGATTTCTAGGAGGAGGTGGAAATTTCTTTTACAGGATGTCATAGGACTGAAAGGACGTTTTTCCTCAAAAAACTTATTGCCGTTGTACTCATTGATTATCCAGGTGACAATCACATGTTAGGCATTATCAGTCTGTAGAGAGACAAGCCTATGAGTTGTCTGTGCCTGTTGACTGAGGGTAAAGTTTTCTGTATTTTTTTTTTTTTTTTTGTAGTAAATATATTGTAGCATTATTAATGTACCTTTTCCATAATGCAGCAGACAAATATCACCCATTATCTTATTCATGTGATGGCCTTTAGACCACCAGCAGGTTTTTACATCTTTTTAAAATTACCTCTGTTTTGCCGCATTTCAAAATTTATAGGTAATTAAAAATCATCAGCTAAACATGCAAGCCTGAAGTTTCTGGTAAGTTTTCAACCCTTTGGTGTGTCTTGCTTCTGAAGAAGTCCATTGCAGAAATCCACTGGTCCAGGACAGACCTTAGGTTCCATTGCAGCCTGATGCTTTAGCTAGGACTAAAAAAACTGGCTTCTGGACATGAAACAGTAGAGCCGTGCTGGTCAGTTTGGGAATGGCAGAGCTCGAATAAACCAATTACCTAACAACAAGGTGAAGTGATGTATATATGGTAGAAAAACCTGTATGGGTTTACAAGTGCCATGCAGTGTAAAACACCTGAAAAAAAAATGTAAATCTCATCATGATTGTGAATTATTTTTTTTTTCCCTTGAGAGCTCTGCCTGGTGCCAGCAGACAGGGTGCCAGCTCTGACATCTGCTCTGCCAGTGACAGCGGTCCTCACATCAGCATAGCCAGTGTCCACAAACTGTAGTCATTCCAGTCCTATCTGCTGAATTCTGTCATTAATAATAATAATAATAATAATAATAATAATAATAAAAAAAAAAGATAAGGTAATTAAGAAGGGTCTAGAGATAAGTCCTATGAGGAGTGGCTGAGAGGTTGTTTAGCCTGCAAAAAAAAGAGGCTCAGGGGAGAACTTCTCATTCTTGACAACTCTATGAAAGGAGGCTGGAGTCAGGTGTCGGAAAGAGCGCCGCTGGACGAACAACTCGACTCAGTATGAATACATCATTCTGCTAAACGGAGCTACAAATTAAGCCAATATGGCTAAATCATGCCCCCTTCAGCCAGAGTGTCAGCTGGACACTGAAGTAACAACTCTAATAAATGTTATTGTATCATGCGTACTCACATTTATTCACAACCATTTTACATTTATAGTGATTCTAAAAGTAAACGTGGTTACATCTTTACTATTGGTCAAACAGCAAAGCTACAGAAATAGCATTTATCATCACACACACACACACACACACACACCGCCCCGTGTGAAGCTAGCAGTTTCTCAGGAAAAGTTTTGCAGGTGGACAAAGTTCTATATTCCGAGGGAGGAAGGCAGGAGTCTTGTATCAGTACTTCGAGGACTCTTCAGGATTAGCTACAAGGACTGATTCTCACAGCACCTTCACAGCTGCTCATGTCAAATAAACTGCTCTTATCAAAATTTACTAACAGTAAATCATGATCTTATTTCTATGAGAAAATTCTCCACAGTCAGGTGGTGTCAGTCTCTTCTCCCAGGAAACAAGAGATAAGACAAGAGGAAATGGTCTCAAGTTGCAACAGGACAGGTTTAGGTTGGATGTTAGGACAAACTTCTTCACTGAAATGTTTGTCAAAACTGTGTAGACATGGTTCTGAGGGATGTGGTTTAGTCGTGAGCTGGCAGTGTGGGGTTAATAGTTGGACTCAATTATCTTAAAAGTCTTTTCCAACAAAAATGATACAATATTTCTAAGATGTCTTTGTAGAGTGCAAAAGAGACATGTCCTCATGTTAAATGCAAGTATTGTCTACAGTGGAAGCATTGGTCTGAGGTCTCTTGAACCCAAAACCAGCTCTCACAGTGCTTTGGTCTGAGTCAAAAAAAATGAGGTCAGGGTGTGCAGCTTTGATGTGCAATGAGCAGGGCTGTTTTTATCTGCCTCCTTGGAGGAGCTTCCCCGGGACAGGGTTTTCCTCCAGGTTTTTAGAAGCTCATGCTGAGGACATTGCCCAAGAGCTAATGCCCCAGCACTGCTGTGAGACTCCTGTAGACTTACATTGACAACAAAATCATTTCTCCACTCTGGTGGTGAGCTGATCTGTACTGTGATATTTATCTGAACTGCATTTGACTTCGTTTTTATTTATGATCAAACTCAATAAATGGACAAAAATTACTTGGATTGCTTTGTTTGGATAGAAATCCTCACTGAAGTTGTTAGCCAGCCATTGACCAGCTCTTAAGGAAGCAGCATTTAGGCACTCAACAGAGCATTCAGAGGGGAGGTAAAACAAAATCTGCTATAGTTTGAGAAGCACTTACCTAGTTTGAAAAAACAATGTTTTTTCTAATAGTAATTTATTTTGCTATACTTGATATTACTTCCCTCTAAAAGCTGTTTGTCCCAACATGGAGTAATTACCCTACAAATGTTATTGACTCAAGGTTTTCAGCTTGTTGTGGATGTTGATGTCCAGAGTCCCATAGCATGTGTGCCAGTGGATATGGATCAGAGGGATCAGAGGGATCTGTACAGTGGAACAGGGTATGAGGAAGGATTGAGGTTTTTCCTCATAATAGGCAGAGAAACATCAAATTATAAGACTAGTCTGTGAAATAAATATTTCTTAAACTTATTTATTATTCCATTCTGTTAAGCTTATTTGTTAACTTTCTCATTGAATATGAATAATTTCCAATATTATTCAGATCTGAACATCTTTGTGCTTTGAAAATCAGTGTTGCCACATCTCAGTTTTCCTGATTTTCTCTCTATTTTCCAGAACATTATATTAAAAGCTTGTCTTCCATTTGTACTTTTGTACTCTGTAGTCCTGCTCTGCATTTGTTACTGAAGAGGGAATGATGTCTTTTGAGAAATGGTCATTAAGTATATAGATAGTTGTGTCCATTTTCAAAAAGAGTGAGGTCTAGCTAAAGAGCATAATTGATTTGTAATCATATTTCATGGATGAAAAGGGAAAATAAAAAGACTCAGATTGAGTTGCAAATGGACAATTAGTCCGCAAAATTATTTCACTGTGGTGACACAGATACTACTGGTAGGTTCAGGATATACTTGCTGCAGCATTAATTTTTTTAATATATATGGTAACAGAGGGTGGGTCTGTGAAGGCAGCTGTTGAAAACAAAGCTTGACGAGTTGTACTTGCAAGTAGCAAGATACCTGGACAAGTTAAGGTGAATCTAAAAGGGCTGCTATTTTTCATCCACTGGAGAAAGCAAAAAAAAAATCATCATTTGTGTATTAATAGTGTATCTGGATCAGGGATCCCATATCATGTACGGAGGACTTTGTAATCTGAAACATAGGATCAATATGCTTCCTGCTTAACAAGGAGAATCGACATCTTTCATAGAAACTCTAAATATTAGAAAAATATCACAGAATGTTAGGGATT